>NQII01002741.1:284257-318023 GCA_002778355.1 Clitarchus hookeri
AAAGTTAGAAGTAATCAGAAATGGGCTATATCTGGCATTAACTGCCTTGCTTCTTCGGCAGAGCGCGTGGAATGACACAGCTGAAAAATTAAATTTGATGTGGAATTCTACCGTGCGTTCAACAAAGAGATCTATTTCTATCCTTGTCACGATGGACACGTATCAAACCAATGCTGTGATGAACGAACCAAGTGTCACCGTCCAGTAATTCACGGGCAAGACAGACTGCACTAATTCCATGACTAATAATATGAGAAAGTAAATATACAAATATGATAGAGATGCTGTCAGTGTTTCGACATTTACTAAGCCTGTATAGCGATACAATCTTTATGGCAGGACTCGAAGGTTACTTGCACTTACTAAAAACACCAAGGTAAAATAAATATTGAAATAACGGACTATCTTGCACTGAGAACACGGCATCATAAAGCGAAATTAATTAAATCTGGCACAGCCCAGCAACCTAAGTATTTGTTTCTCGATACACACACCTACATAAAGTCTAAAAATTTTAGGGTTAGTGCTACAAGACGTATAATCCTAAAAGTAAAATTTAATACCAGAAACCACAGCAGTCTAGCTTAAAATCAATAATCAAATGCAGTTTATTTGTAACAAACTGAAGCATTATTTACTTAAAAATAATACGAAGGCAGCTTAAAGAAACAGAAGATACTGAACAATAATATTTTATTTAAAATAAGCTATTGCAACATTCAGTTACGCACTGCAAATTAAAAATTATAATTAGGTAACTTTCAAAACAGATTAATACTGCCACATAAAAAACACAGATTATAAAAATATTTACAGGTTACAGGCGATATGTACATTAAATGTGTCTTATTGGGACAATAGATAATTAACATTAAAATTATATGTTATATATAAAATTGTTAGTCATTGCCTTATATTAAAAATTTATAGAACTCCTCTTAATACGCCACATACCGCCAGACATTAACTAAATATTTAAAATGTGAATTAAGTTATTTTCAAAAAAAGATGAGCCCTGACACATAAATGTACAAGATTTTAAATATCGTTACAGGAAATTTGTATACTAGACACGTTCTTGTAAATCTAATATGTGCACAACTGCATTTCGTCAGTATATTCTAATATTAACTTTTTTAATTTTTTCGTAAACTTTTTACACTTAGCCATTATGACTTTTTACTAAACAATTAATTTATCATTTAATGGAAGTAATTGTTTATCAATTTTTTTAAGTATTCATCGCCCTTTTTCACATTTCTGTTTTTATAAACCAAGTGTACTTTTTTGGACCTTAAACTGTTGTAACAGCCATTCAAAATTTGCACGAAATATCCTTTAAATGTTCCGCATATTCGTGACGTCTAAAGCTGAACATAATAACTAGGATGAAGTAACTTTTCACTTTCATGGGTTTTTGTCATGCAAAGGATAAAATTCTTTACACAAGGGGTATTTACTTTCATTGGTTAGCGTAGTGAAAATGTTTACAAGGCGTATATATTTCCTATAAAAGGTATTTACTGCCGGTTTGCTAATAAAATTAGTTTAATTTTCAATTTAGCTAAATATGAGACTTTGACAACGTGATAATTGAGTTATTTTTAATACATTAAATACTTGTAGGACTTATGTTATAGGCCCCTGGTGTAATTTTTATACCAATTACTGTATGTTTGTTGAACATTAATGTATCACTACTATTGTTGATTATTCATACACTTGACTGAGTGAGTCAGTAGGAAAATGGTCCGAGCGCATAGTTATGTAAACATAACCGAATTTTTTAACTTCTTGTTCATGTCATCTATGTGACATTTCTGAAGCCGTTCTTAGCAGTTGTAAATGAAAAAGGTTTGAAAAATGTCTAGTTATACATACATTAACTGAATACAGCACTTACTTACTACTTCTCTGTCCTTTTGGATCTAAAATATGACGTCGACGATGTTTTTACCATGTATTTAAAAGTTATATACCGTACACATTCCACGTACCGTGTTTATCTTTAAAACATGTTCAAGTCTCCTTCAATACTTACGTTTTAAATTTCGTAAAACGACGTGCGGTGTCATTTGTTTATATGGTTGCACGGGCTCTGCGAATGTATGTGTCACACCGCAGACCGCGAGAGCGCAGCACAGTCCAGTAATCTCCTTTATCGTACATGCTATTGGTGGACTTCACTGCACAGGCTTGCCAATAAGGAGCTGCAAAACTACTTAGTTTGCAGCTACTTTAATGCCACTGGCTGCGATGCAGAGCGAAATTAGCAGAATCCGCCGTGACTTCTTGGTACGTAGCATTACATTTAGAGCTTATTGATATCGAGTTTCGAAAGAGAATCACAGTTCTTGTTCTTAGTTCGCAACCAACGAAGTATTATGCTGCTCTCTTTGGTCTACGATTACGCCCGAGTTGAGATTGCAACAGTTTGAGAATATGTGACTGGTACGTTTGGATAATAGTCTCTTCCCAAGAAAGTAGTCGCATCGTTACCCGAAAGTATGAAAATAACTGCAATCAAGTACAACTGTTGTTAATTTCTTCGACATAGGTTAGAAAGAAAATTACTGGCTCAAACAAGTACCACGGCAAAAAGTTAAGTGAATCATTAAAATACCCAGGTTTTTTTTCCAATTGTACCATCACGCGCCATTCTACACATTCACGACCACACAACGTACAATACCTGGCTCTTGTAGTAGAGCGATAAGGACACATATTCGAGTCCAGCCCCAAGGAAGTGTTGTCACATTTTAATATATAACTTTCATGGCAGCCTTGACGTGATATTTACCTATATTTTCCATTTCGCGCAGTCCTTAGCTCAAATTAATTAATTGCTTAAACCGGGTTTGTACGAAGAGTCCTTTTCGCACGATGAAGCATTACGACATTGGTGACATGCAGTTTGTGCAATGCGATACATTGAAAGAACATACCGAGATCTGCAAGGATTCGTCTACTGGGAGTCAGTAAGTGTTGCTGGCAATACCTTTTGCTGCATCGATTTGTACCGATTTGACAGGCTATTATAATGAGCCAGTTAATGCCAAAGAAGGAATGAGTGCAGAAGAGTCGGTTTGTGTGAAACGTGCACTTGCAAGACTTTCGCGTGAAGTCGATGAACTTGAAAATAAACTGTCGTCGGCTCTAAATACTGATGTGCATAAAACTCGTGTCACAAAGTAAAGGAAATTTAATATAGAATACAAAACAGGAGGTGAAGATGACCATGAAGAGAGCATTGACAAAAATGAACATGAAGAAAGTGATAGTGCTGAAGACGATGATAGCGATTTTCTCGATGCACTGGCACACCCCTTTAGCACATTTGCTGCAAAAAGCGACATGAAGAAGGCAGACGATGCCGAGAATACTGATTACCTGTTTCCCGAATACCCGAATGAACTTGTTGATAGACTCAGATATTTGCTTGACCTTCTAAAACGTTGGTATTTCTCCCGCATTGTTGAGATATATTCTATATTTAATTAACTGAAGGAACGGGAATATATCGCATGATGTAAATGAACTGCTTTCTTTTGAAATTGTAATTAAAAAATAACAATTATTTATTATAAAATAATAGGTTTTTTCTTTATTTTTTTGTGCCGTATCCTTTTTTCCATCAAAACTTTAAAGTGGCGCTATGAACACTCAACTATTAACGGAAAGATTTACTTATAGAATGATAATAAAAACTTTAGTTTTAAAATGCATGAATAGTTGACTGCACACAAAAACATTAATTCTTTCAACACGTACAAATTTTGAGAGAGTTTGTGAACGAATGCAATTTCTATACATATGGGTAGGAAACAAACGGAAGGATTGATCGCAGGATCATTCGGGATTGGGATTGATCGAAGGATTGGGATAGATCGAAGAACTTGTGTGGATTGGTGAGTGAACTGGTGTGGATTGGCTTGTGTATTTATGGGGATTGGTGTAGATTGGTGTGTGAGTTGGTATGGATTGATGTGTGGATTGGTGTGGAATGGTGTGCGGATTGGCGTGTGGATTGGCGTCTGGATTGGTGTGTGGATTGGTGTGTCTATCGGTGGGGATTGGTATGGATTGGTGTCGATTGGTGTGTGTGGTGCTTATTGAGGTGCGGATTTATGGAAAGATTGGAAAGATTGATGAATTGTTGTAGGTACAAGAACAGCATATTAGATAAGACTGTTATCGCCCTCGTACATTCCAAATCTTAAGGGCCTAGCACCTTTTGTATTTAAATTAACGCTAAATACGCTATAAAAATGATGGAAGTTGCTGATCCAGTCAATGATTATAACATGATTTGGGCAGGTGGTTACTACTCGTATGAAGGCCTTGGATCGGTCACATACAAATATAACTAAAAAAAAATTCTTAGTACCATACTTATAACTATCTAACAGTCGAGACAATTAATAATTGACATATTCTGACATCAGATAATAATTAGACTTCAAGAGAGGCGACTGGAAATTTAGTAACTGAATGAGAGTTTTTTTGCATGTTTCTGCAATACTCTAAATATAATTTGAGTACAAATATAAATAAATATATATTTTTTTATAAAAAAATAAATTTTTGAATTGGATAATAAATACAGATTTTTGATTTCACATACCCTATGCCTATTAAACCACAATGGCCACCACGGTTCTGCTCTTTAAAAGTGAACCTCCCAAACTCTGGTGAGGCAAGTCGTATACTGGACATGGTGCTGTGGGGACCTCCAAAAATGTAATTTTTTTTAATTAATTTTTTTGATATATTTATTTACAAAATTTTTGAAATTGTTGGGGTTATTTGTAAATTTTTAAGGTTTATATAATGTTTCGGATTTAACAATTTTTTTCGTTTCATGGTTATTCAAGGTCATGTGACAAGGTCAATGGTCAAGGTCACTTGGATTCATTATGGTGGTTAGTGGCGTCATAACATGGCAGCCTAAAGACCAGAATGACTGAGCATGATGTCGGCTTCGGCTCCAGAACCCGTTATGTCCAAGCCTTCAACATTTAATTTTTTTAATTTTAAATTTAATAGTTTTTAATAAAAAAATTTTTTTAGGTCATTCAGTTTTTCAAGGTCATCGGGTTAAAGGTTGAATGTCAAGGTCAAGTTCATCGACATCTTACATTGCTGGTGAGATAGACACTGGTCGACTGGCGAGGGCCAGTCGTGTCGGAAGCTTAGTCGGTTCACCTGTTATCGAACCCTGAACCTCCTACATGTATAATTTTTAATAACTGTTTTTCAAATTATTTTTTATTTTTTCAAATCATTTATAAATTTTTTCAAATAATTTTTATATTCTTTCAAATGTTTTTTTTATATTGTTTCTGAATTTTTTAAAGATTTTTTCGTTTCAAGGTTATTATGGTTACGCGCATAGGGTCAAGGTCACGGGTCAATGTCAAGATCAACTGGATCCAACATGGCGGTCGGGTGACGTCACAACATGGCGGCCGGCCGGTGCTTGGCGCCTACTGCTCTGTTCCCTCTGTGTCCTATTTAAAATACATTATGCCAGAGCGCAGATAATTTACTAATATTCATGTCGAAAAATTTTCTAAATATTTAACTACATACATATTTAAAAGGAATAATATGAGTTAATATATGCTATATAGCTTTAAAACAGGTAGTAGAATTGATTTAAATCGATTTAATTTCATGATATGGTTTTAGGTATAATCTCAGTTTATTTACTTCTTGTAGTTTGTCTTATTAAACTGAAAGGTGTGGAATAATAGTTGTGGTGTGGTTATTGAAAATGCAAAATTGGCGAAAGTATGAGGTCTTATATCTATAGTACTCTAAAATTTGGAAAGGAAAAATAATAAGTCCTATGTTCGGATAGGTATAATTATATCTGTTGGCAGTGATATCGAAATATCAGCGAAATATCAACTTAGAAACTTAGAAAAACCTCAATGCGCAACGCTCAACTACTGAACACTCGTATTTGTTTATGATGTAGGCTTTGGCTACGTGTCTAGTTGACTTCTGCTATGGATGTATCCATAATAACATTAGTGCACCAAATATATTGAAATAGTTCCCACGAATTACCAGATGTGCAGTATCTTTAATGAAATTCTCTGAGATAAAGCAACTCCTTGTAGGCAAACGATGTGGCCCGGCTGTAAATAACACACGTCCTGAACTTAAACAAAAATTGTAATGCACGAAAATAAAAGGCTTGTATGAACCAACAAAAGATAATTTTTGTATAAATACAATCCAAATATTAGATGTTTTACATTTCGCTAAACTGACATATCTTTAAAAAGCGGGAATAATTTCCGGAGGTCAAGTCATGAAATGGTACATTTGAAGCAAATTATGTTGAAAAAATTATATGATTTATATCTCTTTGCAATATGATAATTCATCTTTGAATTTTCAGCACAACTAAGAAAATTATAAAATGAAATTTTGGAAATATTTAATATAAATTACTAAACGCGCAAGTTTTCTTCGCAGTATAGTTTGGGAAATAGAAAAAAAAGTCCAAAACGCATAATTCGTTGGATTTAATTTTAATTTGTACATAGTAATGTCCCTTTGATTTGCCGTTTGAATAATTTAAACAGCTTTCATTAAGTAATTTATTATAAAATAAGCACATGTCCGTGTCTTCCCAGGTATTCAAACCATTCATCCCTCGTTCCTTAAGCTGACGTGCAAAATCTACGCCACGGTATTCAGAATACACACGAATGGTGCATTTATAGTACTCTACTTCTGGCCTACAAGTGTATGGAGCTATTCTGAGCTCCAAGTACATAGACTATGTCAAATTATGAGTTATAAAAAATTGCGTAGAAAACATTAATACGGCCTATAACACAACGTGGTTATTGACTGAGAAACGCACGCTTGAAAATTGGGAATTTAAATTACTTATTTGCAGAAGTCGGAAACTACGTGCTACGTAACACCAAATTCCTGAATAACTTATTTTAAATCTGCCCTTGTACAGACTATTTTTAATGTCATAATAACATGACACCTCAAAATTTCCTAATGACGGCCGATGTTTGTTACCCACGACAAGTTCGTGTACTTATTTCAGAAACGTCGCTACAGTCTATCCCACAGACGAGTGTACTCTTTGATAGTTGTGCAGACAGTCATATGTACAACTGTGTCCACTGATACTGTGGTGTGTCCTCCCGCCTCAGATGTTCACGTATACTCAGCTAGCTGACTGCCAAACTGCCCAGTAAGCCAACACAATATATTTGGGAAATAACAGTAAACAAGACTGCTTCCACGACCGTCAAAAAGCGCACTCGTACGTGAGACAGAGTGCGTAGTTTTTTTTTTGTGAATTCTCGTGGCCTCTATGGGTGCGCTCGAAGGAAACCGTTTCCGTGACCTGACCTTAGACCGCGGCGAGGCAGAATCGTTTCGCTTTGTAGCGGGAGACTTTGGAGGGCCGGGTACAGCGGTCGTGATCCGAGGTCCCCGCGGGCAAGTCGATTAGTTTATCCCGCTCGGTCGCTGCATGATCGTATTTGGCCAATCAGCGGTGCTCTCGCCTCCCGAGGGACGTGCGTAGCGCTTTACTGTCCCGACCGCGATCACCGAGTGGTGACCACAGGAAATCCCGGCAGTGCACCGAGGAGAAAGTATATAAACGCTGTTTACGGTCAACTCAGAACTTTCGAAAACCATGCATATAATTGTATTTTCTTCCACCATATGAAAAATTAACATTGCCACAGGCCCGATATTTTTATTCATGCGATGGTCAAGCGAAACTGTGGAATTATAGTAAAAGTAAGTATTTTATAAATTTACTGACTTTTTTTACTTATATGCATTTAAAAAAAGAAAGCAAAATAAATTGTTTCTGTGTTTACAAATGACTACTAACATTTTTAATTAGAGCTACTTAACTTCCGTCATAACTAACTTTTCTAGGCGCATGCCAGTCACTATGCCCGGTAAAATATATGCAGGAAGGGACCGTTATATTTTTCAACTGTTCATTTCGTAAGCTCTCACTTTACTGTGACCAACCTACACGATTGTAAGAACCGAATGTCTGGAAACATAACTGAGGTTTATCCTATTCAGTCTGGGAAGCTCAGTGTTAGCCAACTAAACATGTCCGTCACAAAATAGCACTGGTGTTGCTAGTGTGTCGCATTTTTCAATTCTGTATGTAAAACAATTGGATATTTGCCATTATCATATATGCATAAGCATATGAGTGTGTTGACTTTTCCAATTTGCATGTTGTTATAACCTACGTAAGGAATGAACTTAGTTATTCGCAATAAAGAGGAAATTCAACCATTTATGCCCGTATGTTGTTTGACCCGTTCGGCAGCACATTAATTTCTGAGTTCAAGATTTAATATAACGTAAATTTCAGTGTGTGCTGTACCTGTGATCAGTATTTGTCTTGCAACCAGTGAAAGATGTGCTGCGTGCTCAACGAAACTGGCATTAACCATTCATGTCATGGAGGTGTAGAAAATTCTATAAATCAGAATAGCTGATGCCTCGCTCTGTTTAGTCCGCTCATAAATAGCATTTATGTGTAACGCGTACACGATCGTGGACGTGATAACTGAACGAGGTAGTATAAGCTTGCAAAACTGGAATTAGCAAAACGTTCTCTTTTCAAAATTACCTTATTTAAATATGACAATCATTACGAAAACATACTTTCGATATCAGCTTAATTAATTCCGCTTTTAAATTCTTAAATTGTTTTCTCTAAGTACGTTTGTTTATGAACTCTGACTACCGAGTACACTTGTATTCCACTGTTTACTCTTGTAAATGCCATTGGTGGACGAAAACAATAGTTACAAAATATATTTGTATTAAATAACGTTGTGTGGTATAAGTATATATCAAAATTCGGGCCAAAAAAAACTTTTACTCTCAAGTATAAAGAGTTTCTCCATTTACCGCCAGCATAAAATCAACCTCATTGGAACGCTAGTGCATATCGTAGTAGAAATGTTCCTTATACGAAAAGCTTTCATAAGGATCCACATTTAGTTCTCAACGCAAGTAAAACAAATCTTGCCATAACCCACCTAGACTATTATTACAGGGACAGCAATTGTGTTACATTTACATATACAGAATTCAAAGTTTGTGAGTACACTCATTAAAAAAAAAATTACTCTGAAGGTGTTATCGCTGGCCACGTAAGTTGGCACTGGCACAGAATTTGGTAGTATGTATTCAAAAAAATATCGAAATATTGTACTTCATCAATAATGTATTGCAGGTGACCAACACTTGCATCCTGCACCTAGTAAGATGCTCGACCACCTGTAGCACGGAGACAGGTGGCGATACGGTCAGGCATGGAGGCATACTTACATCGGCTGATCTCCTGAGGAAAATCCTGCCACAGCTGGTGCAACTGACCCTCCAAATCCGCCGAAGTTGTCCAAACGGGTTACAAACGTTCTCGATGGGAGAGAGGTCAGGGGAACTTCCTGGTCAAGGAAACATGTTGACGTCACGAAGCGCGTCACAAAAGCAGGCCAGAGGTACCCGTGCCGTGTGAAGCGCCGAATTGGGGCGGTGTGCCGCTCTACAACGAAGCGTGGATCGTCTTCAGACTCGAATCCGGTGGTCGTCTGTATCCGGACAGAAACGTGATTTGTCGCTGAACACCACTCGCCACCATTCTGCATGCTGTCAAGCTGCCCGCTCCTGGCAGAAGGTCACACATGCTCGGCGATGTTCAGGTTGTAATAGTATACGTCGTAAGAGATGCCAAGACGACGGACCCCACTCAGCTAGCGCCTGAGATAAGGTAAAAGTCGACACAGGTGTATTCCCAGCTGCCGTGACATTCCGTGGATGGTGCGCAGTGACGCCTGTGGAATGTGGAGTGCTTTCTGCCTGTAGCCCGATAAAACGATCCTCTCTTCGGGTGGTCCACCGGGGTCAATCCGAGCCTTCTCGACGCGTGTGTGTGTGTGCCCTCCGGTTCCCACTGCATCCAACACCGACCCAGAGTGCCGGCAGAATGGTTGAAGTGGCGAGCAATGTGCCGAAATGTCCAACCTGCCTCTCGGAGGCTGACGATGCGGCCTCTCTCAAACTCATCCAGCTGGGCAAAGTCTTGTGGAATGGGCCGNATGTGCCGAAATGTCCAACCTGCCTCTCGGAGGCTGACGATGCGGCCTCTCTCAAACTCATCCAGCTGGGCAAAGTCTTGTGGAATGGGCCGTAGGGACATGCTGCGAGTTCCTGAACTTGGATCTTTCACTCACACTGCTACTAAAGTCTTATTCTGAGTCTTACAGCTTTGAATGATGGAGTGACATTTGTGCCCCTTAGTGGCACATTCACGCAAGCAAACCGCATTGAAAGCAAATGGGACACATGTCGGGCTATTACGATATTGTGCGGCAATTTTCGTTGAACTAGCACAATTCGTTCATGTTCATCTTTTTTTTTTTTTTTTTTTTTTNCGCACACGGAATCCAGCAAATGCAAGCTTCCGGTGCTACAAACGTAGTTATAATGTAGCACTTAAAACTTAAGCACCACAAATTTAGTTTGCCTTATCATGCTTAAACAAATTGGTAGTGTCATGGGTATGTTACACTTCTAGGTATTCAGGTAAAAGTGCTCTTGATAAAAAAGCATTACTCGACATACTGCCAATATAATATGGTACAGTAGAGCCAATTAGGTGTTGTATGCTATTGTNGATAAAAAAGCATTACTCGACATACTGCCAATATAATATGGTACAGTAGAGCCAATTAGGTGTTGTATGCTATTGTGACAGGAACCCTAATTCATTACTTACGTAGCACACGTTATCCACCGGATATCCTAATTATATCCGTAATATCTAAAAGTCATCTAAGTCCTACAATAACGTTCTAATGCATATCCTGTGGATGTTCAGTGGTAGATACCAGTTTGCACCACTTACGGGATATCCATTAGATATTACATAAACAGCAATGGCCATTAAGTAAGGTGAGTGGCTACATTTAAAGATGTATATATAAAGTCAAAATATCTATATCACNAAACAGCAATGGCCATTAAGTAAGGTGAGTGGCTACATTTAAAGATGTATATATAAAGTCAAAATATCTATATCACTTTTTGGATATTGGGTGGACATTTGGATATATTTTGGCAGTGTTTTGAATGTAATTTTTCCAATGTTGGATATCCTGATTGTCGAAGAGTGACATCCGTCAGATATTCTTTGGATGTCTCTGTGCTATATGGGTAACAGTTAAGTTACTTGCAATAAAGAACACATACAACCTTATGTTGTGATTAAAAAAACTGTTAGCATCTTTCTGATACTACTGCTAGAAGTTTTTGCTATGATCGTTACGGCATTGCTATTTTCTGATAAGTTATATTTGTAGATTATTAAAAGACAAAATGATACGGGCTACGCAAGGCTGTTCAGCTAGTTCTAAGTAATTCCTAGTTCAGAGCGCTATGTTCCTACTATAGATCAGGTAGTTCTTTCAAGAGAACAATTTCGGCAGTGTTTGTATTGTTCCCGCAACACATATAGTTGCAGTAAACTAAGAGGAAATTCTAATGCTGCTACATAAATTTGGTTCCTGCTATTCTATGGCATGATTACAGAACCTTATTGTTGTCCCTAGTCTGCTAACTTTTGTCAGTTTGTTAGCTAATTCCGTATTGTCGTATATTGCGTGGCAACCTTAACCCCACGGCGAAGCTAATAACACTTAATACAGCTTCTCGGTAATATTAATTAAGTCCTGCATGCAGCTGTTGCCAACTAACTAGCATTAGCTTCCATGTTTATACGGTGCTCAGAATNAATATTAATTAAGTCCTGCATGCAGCTGTTGCCAACTAACTAGCATTAGCTTCCATGTTTATACGGTGCTCAGAATCCACTAAATGACAGTCATGACATTTACGTTATCGTAAATACAGGTACCTTGTTTTTAAATACACGTAACAGTGCCCTTAATTGCAAAATAAATATAAGAAATTTTCCCTAACAAAAAAATGTTCAGTCCTCTTAAGGACTGATTTATTGCAGATTCAAGTTTTTAAGTAAAAAATTGTTAAGAAGTACCTATATTGTCCTTCAGATATCGATATTGCCGTGTAGTAAAGACATTGCGTATTAAATATTAACTTATGTTATGATTGCAGTGTTACAGAATGTAAAATATATTTTATGTAACGTTATTTGTAACATACATACAATAGTTGTAATATTATATCTGTAAAAAAAGTAACGTGAACAGCTATAAGGAATAAAAAGGTATTTTCTGGAATTTTTTTTGTTAAAACTGAAATAAGTAATAAATCAAATAATCTAACATGTTGTGTGAAAATGTGCCTTAAAACCGCAAAGAAAGCGATCTGTGCAAATAATAATTAACTGTTTATATGCGCATTATTTGAACATAACAAACAGAAGTACTTCCAAAATACTTTTCTGTTAATAACCTAGCGTCTGTGTATGTATTGCCTGTAGGAAAGAAACAAAACCGTAACTTATTAAGTAACTACAGAATAAAGTTTATTTGAAGGATTATAAATTTATGAAACTGTGAACTCTAAGCATTTCGTTTAGTAGTTTCGGAGATCCTTGAATATTATATTAAGTACATGTCTGACGAAGACGTAATAGTTTCATAGTTGGTACTCAGATAGTAAAATTATTTTCATACATATGTATAAATATTTTTATGAACATTAGTACTTTAAAAGTGTTACGGTTGCCTTATTCAAATACCGTTAGCAATGTCGTAAGCCTGATTTTCCTCCGCAAAAAGATTTCATATAAAATTCTTTTAAATTAAGAAAACTTGTACAACCAATAATTAAATTAAACTTGCTGCTTGCATTTTAATTTTAGCGTAGAATCAGTGAACACAGCATTATTTTAAACTTTTTCAAAATTAGTATGAAAAATAACGTGTCAGTTGTGTCTGTTTCTTTAATAGGAGAGTGAATTACTTTATCACTGATTGAACTTATTGCTTACTACGTTTTCAAGAAGCCGTTTTTAGTTAGAGTGGTAGATTTACACTGCAATTATAGTTAAACTGGATTTTTCCGTGCGTAGTACTTAAATAACGTTAAATAGTTGTACTGCAGCTCAAAATTAAAAAGATTTATACATGTCAGAGGTGGTGTAGTTTTGTAATACAAATAAAATGTTAAAATGTATTCATTTCTCTTCTTTTATGGGAAAGTGCGTACTGTAATATTAAGAACTAAATAAAATAATTGTTCTTCTAAGTCCTTTTAGAAGTCCTATTAAAGACTTCATCTAGCAACAATCTATAGCCACGCACGCGGTATACAAACAATTTAAAGGTAATTATTTTTGTATGGACTATTAATTCCAAGACCAGCCAAAGTAGGTATTTTTGTAGGAAAGGTGAAGAAATAATTCTGATAAACTTGTGTTAAATTGATAAAACAAATGGATGGTATGGATCAGGGATGNTAGGAAAGGTGAAGAAATAATTCTGATAAACTTGTGTTAAATTGATAAAACAAATGGATGGTATGGATCAGGGATGGTATTTAGCAAATTAGTTGAAACAAAGTTGTAGTTTTATAAATATTTCATTTACGTGGGCTTTCGTCTTCTGTGATTTCTAATATTCTTGCGTTAATTGTGAAATCTTATTATGTCTATAATTATGCTCGACCGGTCTCGGCGGATACAATCTTTTATGCCTGCCTGGAGTCCTACGCGGCTAATTACACCTTAACTCGACGGGCGGTCATGAAATCTCGCGTGCAAAAACCTTATCTATTTAAATATCGTTTTTGTAAATCTCTGCGTGTGCACCTTGCGATCCCAAAAATATAACTCCTCTGACGTCAGTAGTCTTTGCGATTCAATCTCGGGATTTTGATTTGGCCTGTCAGGGACACCTCGAGCGTCACGGTACCGCCACAGACTGGGGCTGGCACAGTACCTGGTACCTTCGCAGGGAAAATTACCGTCTGGTAGGTTATGAAACAAGGGACCTTTCCCTTTCGCTCATGGTCTCCGTTTTCGGAGGATCTTCCGCCACTCTCCAAGAAACTGAAATGGCAAATTTATTTCGTGAAGCAGTCTTGTTTACCACGTCTCGTACTCGTAATTTTAATAAAAATAAGAATATGGTCCCAGCATTTATTATATATTTTTCTGCTACAAACCAAACCTTATTCATTAAATTCAGTCAGTCAAATGCAATTCAAAGAATGTAATTTAACAAGATATTACTGACTAATAAACCGGTACAGTTAAATGGAAATTATCGTTTGCGATTTTTGGAATTCAACGGAAAATAGAGGATATCACCATTGCATCAGTAAAAGTCGGTCACTAGATTCTTTGGAGATAGAATTAACATTTCACAGTTACCAACGTGGAGTCCATTACTGAAATAATGTCAACGCGATCCGAATATCACTGTAGCCGATAAGATGAAGGCATTGTGTGTGCATTGTGACTCGTGTGTTGATCAAGCAGGCGTTGTCTNAATATCACTGTAGCCGATAAGATGAAGGCATTGTGTGTGCATTGTGACTCGTGTGTTGATCAAGCAGGCGTTGTCTCCGAACCCGCCAAATACTTTATTCGGAATTTGAGCACCATGTTGACATTACGTGATTCTGAGCATACGGTAGTCGGAAGTTCTCAGTGCCATCAATCTTTCCGATACATTTCCCATGGTAAAAGGGGAATCAAAACATACAGTGCACTGATAGACTGCAACCCGGTGCACAACTTTTACTCGGGTGGAGCATAGGCTTCAACAGAGAGAAGGTGCCTGAAATGTACCATCCTTAAAACAGGTTAACGTCACGCCTTATATTTACCTAAGTTATATCATCGGTGACTGGCCAAAAGGATGGCCACTTTTTTACTCCCACGTCAATGTCTAAAATTGTTTCCAAATCAACTGATTTGTATTTAACGGTGAAAACTATAAAGAACAAGATTAAATAGAAAAGTAGATATGTTTTCAAGATCATTTCCAATATAAACCCCCCAAAGAGCAGGACATTTTCCAAGAGCTGGTAATTGTGGAGTTCTGATATATTACCACTAAGATATGTAAACTTACTTTTCTTGACTTAAGAGGCATTAATTATTTGGTTATATATTTATTTTGTGGTAGCAGAGTGACATCATTAGCAAGAATTGCTAGTAGTGCTGATTATGGTCAACCCGGTGATGTGGTCAATTTAGCATCCAATTTATGAATAAGATACACAAAAAAGTTTCCTTCTCGTAGTCATGCAAAAAATTTTGCTAAATGCGTGACTATAAAATTTGGTCATTATGACCTGTATTGAAAACCCCTTAAAATGTTACGAGCCGGTCACATTTCTTACGCAGTAATTGTAAGTTTTCGTTTCGTGATGATTACAGATAATGTCTCACTATAGACACAATAAATATTACGAGTTTTTTAATTTTTATTCAAAGTTCACGGTGTATTATTTGGTGTTAAAAATGCCATGAACGTACAGCCAATATTAATTTTTCTTATATTGTGACCTACGTATACATTAATAGCTCAGATGTAGTACCTGCAGTGTAAGGTACATAACAAAAACAGCTTTTCTTCTTAACAGCTTACAAATGCTATAAATTAAATAATCCGATATGGCCTGTAAGATATAACCTTAAAGCATTATACTGTCAGTCGCTGAATCTGACAAGAGAACCGAACCTTGAAGGAATCACTGAGGTAACCTTTAAAAAAATGCCGTCACATATCTAACGAAAAACTGCATTGGTGTATTCGCAGCATCTTGCGATGATGTAAAAGTCTAGGCAAAGTAAGGCACGAAACAAGTAGATATCTTCACCGAATTTCATGGAGTGGAGACATTTTGGTGGCTCATAACATCTAGTTTTAGAGTAATTGATGGTGAAGGGAGATGAGTATGGAGCAGTGCCAGAGTGCAAGAGCGGAGTAAACGTGAGATGCCGAAAAAAACCCGCCGACCAGCGTTGGTAATCAAACTCGGTTCGCCTAGGTAGGAGTAGAGTAGTCTAACCACTAAGCCACCGCAGCCCCTATTAAATATCGTAACCTTTCGGCAATAAATATTCATTTTTCTTAGAAATTGGTGTTATTTCAAGCAATATGTGAAATACTGCTGGTGTTTATACGAACTAAAATGCCTCACTGATATTTCCTTTATTAATGTGCTTTTTCATTAATATTTTAAAGTGACAATGGAATGTACGCATCTGCTGCGTACTGAATACACGGTTCTTTCACTGGGAGATTTCTTTATTGCATACCACGGCCTTGAATTCGCTAAATGAAACAAGGGCATGATGAACGTGAACTCATTTATCCCGGAAATTAGACAGCGCGTACGAACGCCGGAAAAAAAATTTAAATTAGCCAGAAAGTTGTTGGTGTGCGTAGAGCTCTGCGAAGGATGGCTTGTGCCGGAATTAATTTGCCGGCTCTTTTCTGAACTCATGGATGCGTGTTTGGCATGTTCTTATGAGCACCTTTGGTGAATAAAAATTCTAACGTAACGAATGCATGTATAATATATTTACGAGTTTATTTTATGGTCTACATGTACAAGTGGAAATAGAACTGTCGCACTGTTCTGTGTTGACGGGTGTAAAAAAGGCAGACCTGAAAATGCCATCAGTGTTAGAAAGTTCCTGCTGAGATAATAATGGTGGCCTAAAATTGCAGCTAAACTAGAGAGACGGTAATATTTTTAACGCCTCGTTTGCTAACTAATGAAGTAAATGTTTTCAGTATGTAAAGAATGTCCCAAATTTATTAACCTGATTCCGAATGACTGTGAAATTAATATAGATCACTGTTGTGCTCTCCTTCGCGGCTTCGAAGTAGATAGGCATTATAGATTAAACTGTCAGCATTTTCTGTATTCGAAAAAAAAAAACAATAAACGAGATCGAAAAGGAAAAGTATTCGAAAAAATGTTACCATAAAAATAATTTATGTTGTATTAAAAATAATAAGACACCCAATCGTAATGAGAGTTGGAAGCTTGGTAGATAGATATTAGGGCTTAAGGTCTCGTCGGCAGCGAGGTCATTAGAGACGAAACAATATGCTCAGAAAAGCAGGAATGGTTAGGAATCGGCCATAACCTGTAGTGAGGAACCATTCCAACAGCTTCCTGGAGTGATTTCGGGAATCCATGTAAAGCCGGAATCAGGATGGCCATGTCGGGATTCGAACACAGGTCCTCCCGAATTCGAGTCCAAAGTTTAACCTCTGCGCCACCTCGCTCGGTAGATATGGGGACGATTATAAATATAATATGGAGGAGTGTTTTCGAGATTACTATTTCCTTTAGTTTGCGTTCAGTTATTGAGATGTGACTGCTGAAAACTGTATTCTAGTCGTGGTTTCTTCACACATTTAGAATTAAACCTTTGAAAAATCATCCTGTGTATGACGCGCTTGGTTGTATCTTACATATTCCATGTATAACCCATTCACAGATACTCCGAAATGTTCTGAAACCCTGCTGAAGTTCTAGTTCCAAAATAGTATTCCGCCTCATGCAAACAAATCTTAACGGTGTTGGACCCAAAAATCAATTATTTTATAAGTGTACCAAACATTGTTCAACTCGTACGCATTGTATGTAAAGATTTTTTCCTCAACTAAAAATTTGTTTTTACTATAAATTTTTTTAATAATTTTATATCAAATACAAACCCCTCCAGTTTTGTTCCAGCCATTCTAACCAATTCGTGCCGATGAAAAAAATTTCCAACATAAATTAATGCCGTGTGGTACAGTTTGGCATAACTTTAATCACCGAATAACAGGTCATACATTTAACAAAAACGTTACAAAATGCAAACATTTTTTATATTTAACATTTTTTTTATAAACATGGTTTGTTATTTGTTGATTTACATATGTGCCACGCGGTAGCCTTTAGGATTCAATTACATTGCAAATTTAATCATCTGTACAACTTAGTTAGTATTTCTTATAACGGCTTAAAAAAAAACAGAAGAATTTTGCATTCGACATTTAATTATTCAAAAAGTATAAAATGTAAAATTTATTTATTCGAGGAAAATGTCATCACATACTACGCGTACAAGGTGAACAATGTTTGGTACAAATATAAAATAATAACTTTTTTGTAATCCAACACTCTTAATCGTGTATAGAAAATTACACCAAAAGGACAGCGCACCGTATTCGTGCGCACTCGGTGCAAAAATATTTTGCATAAGATCTATTTCAAACTAGGCATTACCAACGCATATATTTTCTCCCTGTTTTATTCATATTAAATATAAATTTAAAACTATCATTTATGAATAAATTATGACGTGTTTTAATATTAAAACAGTATACAACGCTTGTGACACATGACATATTTAGCACGTCATACATTGGGTGATTTTCCGAACGTTTGATTCAAAAAGTGTGAAGAAACCACGAATAGATTTCCACAAGCGTATTTTACTTGTGTTAACATAAAAAAGCCTTGTTTATTATTAAATTAATCTTAAATTTATGATTTATTTATGAATAATAATATTTTACATTTATAATTAATATAAATAAAACAGATAAAAATAGACATGCTGTATATGATTACACTATGTGCGCTCCAATGTGGTGTGTGGTCCATTTGGTATACTTTTCTAGACTTAGTTAAGCTTTGGTTGCATGAGACGGACGAATATCGATGAGGTGGAGAATACCATTGCTCGTTATTTTTGTCGATGCTAAAGGAGGATACATCTTCTTTCGTTAGGGTCCTTCTGAATCTCAAGAATGACTAACAAGGAATAGTCCAGATATCTTGGTGTTGGACCGCTATCCGAACTTCTGATGGTAACGTGTATGGTCCGATCAGGAATGGCTGGTGTGTATGAAGTTCCACTTTCGTGATGCTATCTTCAAAAATTACCGGATCGTCGATGTTTCTTTAATCTTCCATGGCGATCGACCTCGATGCCAAGACTGCTAAGGATAATCTCGTTGGCATGTGTTAACACCTTGGTGACCTGCGGTGTACTGATTGCCAGATTAATGTGCTGCTATGTTTTATGGCCTCTGGTCGCTCTAGCAACCTAAATACCAGTGACTAGCACTAGTACTACAGACCGTGAATTGTGTGATATTTTCCTTGCGGTGATAATGAAGCCATCGTGCCACCGAGCGAAGCATTGCCAAACACTGTATCTATTTTCGATGATGTGGCATGTGAGAAACAAACTTTAATTCAAGAATACTTTAACATGGGACGGTATGCGATGGTAGACTGTTTGTACCTCGGCCAGACTTATTCGCGCATGTCAACAGTTACTACGTGATAATGCTAATGTGTTGGTGGTGTTTCGCATTGACGATATGAATTTGCAACATGTGTACGGCGACCACGTCAATATGGATATGACATCGGATTTCAAGAGCCTGTGTTCTTTGTCCTGGAAATACAAGTATGGGTTTTTGGTGATTGTATAAGACTGGCCTCTACATAATGGTCGGTACCGACGTGGATTCTATCAGTTCATCATTGACCATCGAGAATGAGTTTCAGCATATCGAAATTCATGCATAGTAGCCTCAAGTTGTGGCTTGACAAAGACGAAGATGAAGGTTATCTCGTACCAAGAAACGATGGAACTTGCGATGATGGTAGAAGAAAAATTGCAAATATTGGTGAATTCGAACTATCCGAAGATGCTGCTACTTAACATTTTGTCCTCAAAACTGGTAATGGCTTCATCTCGGAATAAGGCAATGTGTTGGCTGGCCAAGAAAATTTGTTCACACTTACTTGTCCGAGCTTGGGGCGAATATTGATCGTGTGAAGACCGAGATCATTCGCGATGAGATGATAATGGGCGAGCATGTAAGGAGTGTTTATATGCAAAGTACCGACAGACTGAATGTGGCATCCGCACGCACAAAATGAAGAGAATTAAAGGTGATGAAAGATTCCATAGAGCATGCATTCACTACATCGATTTCCCCACCTCGCCTCGAAAACCGATATTCAAAACCAATGCAAGACATATTGGATATCTGCAGCGAACACCTGGAAAGGATCGAAAATACTTTGTTCGAGACTCATGACTAAACCTATAAAAGAGAGCAACAGCAACAATTTTTATTCCTTACGATGTCGGATATTGTTAGCGAAATGTATCGAGTGATACGATCGGTTCGCTCGAAGTATTTGCTCGCCAAGAGAGCTAGACTTTCACACGGGCCATATAAATGAAGAAATCTTTAAGTCTATTACTCGCTTTATCGATGTACTCAGGGAGAGCGATGGAGCACCTAAAGTCGTGAAGACCGAAGTCAACTACTGCTGAGTCTATGAAAAAAAGGAAACACGATAATGTACAAACGGATCGGGATGTAGGATCAGATGTGGATTTGGCACACAAGAAAAAGGTAAGGAATAATGCCCTGAAATCTAATGTTCTGGCTCGATGGTACCAATCATCATACACATCTCGTAATAATGATATGGCGTATGGTGTATGCAGGCCTAATAATAAATGGTTTCTCAGTGCTGATGAAAGAGAGTTTCCACCAGGTGGGATAATCCAATTAGACGATTACAAGACACGTGGAACACCTGGTTTTAATTAACTTATATTTCGCAAAGAGCCCAGGGAGTTTACAGAATCCAACCTGCTGGATTACAAGACGTTGCTCGAACTCACACATGTGCTTGGTCAAGAAATCAATCCCGAGACCGGTGATTATAAGAATGAACATCACGAAAAAATCAACCTCGCGGACCTCTTCAGTGGCCTAGCACTGAAAAGTGGGGACAGTCTAAAGAGGATAGTTGGAAATAATAATATTGACTACATGTTTTGGGACGATCCGAACGAACTGGTGGATAGACTATGATTACTGGTCACTTCGCGAAGGGTTAGAGATTATTCGCACACCAAAGAGAATGTATCCATCGTTGAAGAACTGAAGGAAGGAGGCTACATACAATGAGTCGGATGGTAATCGCCTACGAACTGCATGCGGCCGCCAGGTGCAACTACCGCTGTCGCAAGGACATTATTTGTGTGATAAACGACCTGTTTCAAGCCGAACTCGTCGAGATGAAACCATATGCTCGGGTCAACAAGAGCTATAAATACATGTTGACAGGCATCGATGCCCACAACGAATTCGCCGGGGCCAGGACGGTCAAGTCTAAGAATGCACATGATGTCACCGAGGCCATGACAGAAGTGTTGCGCGAAGGACGCGTCCCGACTAATTTGCATACGACCAGGGTAAGGAATTCTACAATGCGAAGTTCAAGGTCATGATGAAACGGTACCGCATAAATCATTATTCTATGTACAGCAATCTAAAGCATATATCGTCGACAGGTTCAACAGGACTCTGAAGGGCAAGATGTGGAAGCATTTTGTGTCGAATGGCAGATAAAAGTGGCTCGAGCTACTGCCGAAACTCGTCCGCTAGTATAATTCTACAGTGCACTCGACCACTCGCATGATGCCCGAAGATCTCAAGGGCAACTCCCTGGTTCGGATTGTGTACTCCATTCCGAAGAGGAAGGACCCACGCCAGCCTAAAGCCAAAATCGGTGACGTGCTGCGCATCTCCAAACAGAAAGGTGTTTTCGAGACAGGGTTCACAGCTAATTGGAGCCCCGAACTGTTTCGTGCGCGATGTATGTGCCACTACTCTCCGAGGATCTACTATCTGGAAGATCTGAACAACATACCCATCCATGGTTGTTTCTACACCGAGGAGATCCCGCCTACGAAGTTTCCAGATGTGTATTTGGTCGAAAAAGTGCCGAAACGATGTAACACAACATAACGGAAGGGTTTTGTTCGTTAAAGCAAGAGGTGAACTCTTCGTGGAAGAGGACGATGTATATATAAAATCTTTTATTTAAGGGCTTGTGTGTTTCTTAATGTCATTATAAATAAAAAGAATGTTAAAAAAAATTCTGTTTTTTGTTTACTTTTATAAGATTGGTCTTATNTCTTAATGTCATTATAAATAAAAAGAATGTTAAAAAAAATTCTGTTTTTTGTTTACTTTTATAAGATTGGTCTTATAATTTTTTTTTATATTATCAGTAAATATTTCATGTTTGGAGTCGCCAAAAAATGTTGTGGGTAAAGCATAGTAATGGACCATGGGTTTCCACTTATTCATTCATTAGCGCCCTCTGCCGCATTTTCTCACGTCGAGGTCTCCCTGTTGTTTTCTTNGGACCATGGGTTTCCACTTATTCATTCATTAGCGCCCTCTGCCGCATTTTCTCACGTCGAGGTCTCCCTGTTGTTTTCATGCTCTTGTTCTGTATCGTGTGGGTCTATATGTCTGTGTGGGCCTCATGTTCGGTGACTTTTTTCCTTGCTGTGGCGCACATGTCACTACTGCTTTTATGTGCCCTACTCTTTCCTGTTGTGACGTTGGTCTGTGCCAGCCCGCATGTGCAAAGTAGTGTGTATACAGTGTTCCACCCCACATAGACTTGGGCATACGTGTGCTCGGTGTATAGTTCCTATCAACTTAGGTTTACATCCTAAAAACTTTTTTTAAAAAAAATTATGTGTAATTGTTTTATTATTATTATGAACGTGCAAGACTGAGGCCGCGGTACTGGGTAGACTGTCAGTACTTTTTTCCAAATATATTTTACACACATGGTGAACCAACACACGCAAAAAATGGCCGTGCTGATATTGGTGCTCGTAGCCGCGACCTGAACTTCAAACGCTCTCTGGGGACGAGTGAGAGAATTAAAGATTACTGCCTATGGAGGCCGACNTAATGGAGGAGAGCGCGAGAAGCAAGAGAGTGGGGTGGGAGGAATATGAGTAAACCCCCCGAGGTATAGAACGAAAGAGGCAGGAAGGCGACCAGGAAGACTGTGAGAAAACTCTCCCAAGGGACAAGAGGTAGGAAGGAATGAGAGAGCGTGAGAACAATAAAGAAGATCGGGATGATTCTGAGAAAACTCCTGGAGTGTTGGATGGGGGAGGGGGATAGCTTGTGGGAGGTATGAAGGAGACTGGGAGGACTCTGAAAAAACCCCGAGGGATAGAACATGGGAGACGAGAGAGAGGTAGGATGGTAACCGAAAGTACTCTGAGAAAGCCCTCCCAAGGGACGAGAGGTAGGAAGTAATGAGAACAATAATGGAGATACGGAGGACGCTAAGAAATCTCCAAGGGTGGGAGACGAGAGAGGGGGATAGGACATGGGAGGTAGGAAGGAGAATGGGAGGACTTTGAGGAAACCCCAGGGGTGGGGGATGGGAAAGGGGGTGATAAGTAAGCGAGAGGGATGGAAAGAATATGAGAAAACCTTCCTAAGGTATAGAACTAATGAGAGGGATTAGAGGAAAGATACCAGGAAGACTCTGATAAAACCTCATAGGGGTGGGAGACGAGAGAGGAAGGCGTCTGAGAAGAAAACCTCAGGGGTGGGAGACGAGAGACGAAGGCGTGGATAGGGCATGGGTGACAATGAGATAGAGAGAAAGAGGGGGATAGGACATGGGTGACAATGAGCGATAGGATGGGCGAGAAAGGTAGGCAGAAGACTGGGAGAACACGGAGACCAGAGAGAGCGAGAGAATAGGATAACAATTAAAATATCCTGGAGGTGGGGATGAAAGGGAGAACAGGAAGCATATGCGAAAAAAACCCGAGGTATAGAACGTGGCAGATGAGAGAGACTGGCAGAAATATGAGAAAAACCCCAAACAGAATGCAAGAGCATGATGTGCAGAGGTGGAGTGATGGATCAGGAGGGAAAAAAGGGAAATTTAAGTTGACCGCTGCTGGAGAGGAATTGTTTAAGCAGTAGGTTGCCTCGTGATTTAATCCAAGATGGCCGCCGGATTGTCTCTTGCCCCCATTCAGCATCCAGGTGGGCCAGGACCAGCCATTTATAACTACTCACGCCGTTTTTGCAAGCCGTATTGGCAGNCCCCATTCAGCATCCAGGTGGGCCAGGACCAGCCATTTATAACTACTCACGCCGTTTTTGCAAGCCGTATTGGCAGAAAAGCAGTTTAATGTTGGGACACGGAGATTGGTTGTGCGCAGCCAGCGAGATTGGTTTACCTCATCTTTAGTCTACGTTGCCAGGCACGTTCAGCGACGAACGCTGGGTGTGTATACGCATTGCAGGACGAAGGGCGACGCTCGCAGCGACGGGTCAACGCGGTGCCGTGGGCGCCGTCGGCACATGCAGTAAGGGGGTTGGGGCACGCCCGGCATTTGCTCGCAGACCCGCTATTAGCACCACGCCACGCCCTGTCAACACCTCGCCACATACATTACCGACGAGCCGCCCGTCGCACTCCTAATAGCTGCATAATGCCAGCCCGTTTAACACCTACTCGCCTGGCGCACGCTCCTTATAACACGCCAACCAGGAATTTATTGGCGAGGACGGCGAGGCCAGTCGGTTCACCATTACAAATTTTTTCGATGAAATAGTGAAGTGAAAATATACTCAGTTTATCCTATAATTCTCCCCACGGGCCTGTGAGTCTTGTTTCGGAAAGCTCACATGAGAGAATCTGTATACATGGTGATTCTTAAATAATGGGACAAACATTGAGCGGCGGTAGAGCTCACTAAAACAAACAATTATTGTATAGGAACATATGGANACTCGCCTGGCGCACGCTCCTTATAACACGCCAACCAGGAATTTATTGGCGAGGACGGCGAGGCCAGTCGGTTCACCATTACACATTTTTTCGATGAAATAGTGAAGTTAAAATATACTCAGTTTATCCTATAATTCTCCCCACGGGCCTGTGAGTCTTGTTTCGGAAAGCTCACATGAGAGAATCTGTATACATGGTGATTCTTAAATAATGGGACAAACATTGAGCGGCGGTAGAGCTCACTAAAACAAACAATTATTGTATAGGAACATATGGATGGAAGTGACGCGTTGAAGCACAAACACAAAAAAAACACATTAAATGCAACACAGTGTTTATTTGCAACGTCGCTGTTAAATGCCTTTTTATAGCAATGTTTATAATAATTGCTCAAANGGCGCACGCTCCTTATAACACGCCAACCAGGAATTTATTGGCGAGGACGGCGAGGCCAGTCGGTTCACCATTACAAATTTTTTCGATGAAATAGTGAAGTGAAAATATACTCAGTTTATCCTATAATTCTCCCCACGGGCCTGTGAGTCTTGTTTCGGAAAGCTCACATGAGAGAATCTGTATACATGGTGATTCTTAAATAATGGGACAAACTTTGAGCGGCGGTAGAGCTCACTAAAACAAACAATTATTGTATAGGAACATATGGACGGAAGTGACGCGTTGAAGCACAAACATGAAATGCAACACAGTGTTTATTTGCAACGTCGCTGTTAAATGCCTTTTTATAGCAATGTTTATAATAATTGCTCAAAATTGCTACCCCCGACAGTAATGCAAGCTTGGTAGCGTCGGTGGAGTGATTGGCAAACAGAATAAAATACGCCAGGTATTTCACGCACGCGTGCAGCCGTCGTGGATAGTTGAGCGACGAGGTCTTAAATGGAATCAACTGGAGTCTCGTAAATGAGGGCTTTCAAATGCCCCCATAGGAAAATATCGAGACTCGATAAATCTGGCGATCGTGGTGGCCGTTAATGTGCTATGTTTTTGTGTTTGTGCCTCAACGCGTCACTTCCGCCCATATGTTCCTATACAATAATTGTTTGTTTTAGTGAGCTCTACTACCCCTCAATGTTTGTCCCATCTTTTTAGAATTACCCTGTATTTAGAACTCCAAATACTGGGATACTAGTCGCGATATACTAGTCTGTAAAACCAATACATAATATTCTCACTTGCTTACAGAAGGAGACACAAAGAAGTCTGAAGAAGGAAAATCAAACAGGTTTTTCCAAATTATTGTAAAGATTTGCCAATTTAACAGTGTAAAAATAGTTTTTTTTAATTACGATAACGTGATTTTTGTACATTTACAAAATTTGTAAAGAAAATAGTAACCCTTGCAATTTTTGTATAACTTTACAGGAGCTGTATTTATGACAAATCTACAAAATTGTTTGTTTTGAACAAGTATCACATTTAAGTAACGTAGACAAAGTTACTGGCTATTAGGTGTTGCGGTAAGTATTTTACTTAATAAAAATGAGTGCGTATACGAATAACGTGGTATTAATTAATAACAATTGAGTTAGGGGACAAAAATTGTCCNCTTAATAAAAATGAGTGCGTATACGAATAACGTGGTATTAATTAATAACAATTGAGTTAGGGGACAAAAATTGTCCTTGTGACGTCATTCCAAGTATAAAAACTTACTGCCTTTACCTTATTTTATAAGAAAAATAGGCTCATGCGAACATGCGAATCTGTCTTTTCACTATACGTTACTTTTTTAACCCACCGAAGAAACTGTAACAACAATAACAATGTGAAATTATTCCATTGTGGTTATAGGCAATACATAAAATACACTCCTTTCCAAAAACATCGATTACACTGAATGTGTCATCGCAGGTGCATGCNGGTTATAGGCAATACGTAAAATACACTCCTTTCCAAAAACATCGATTACACTGAATGTGTCATCGCAGGTGCATGCAAGTATCTACCAGCACTGGACACGATAGTATACCGAAAACATCAAAACATTGTACCATATCAGGCATGTATTTCAANAAGTATCTACCAGCACTGGACACGATAGTATACCGAAAACATCAAAACATTGTACCATATCAGGCATGTATTTCAAGGGACCAAAATTTGCAGGTTGCACTAAGCACAGTGTTGGACCATCTGTAGCAGTGAAAAGGCGGCGATATGGTCAGACATGGAGACATACAGATATCGGATGTCCTCCTGAGGAATATCCTACCACAGCTATCGCAACCGACCCTCCAAATACGCTGTAGTTGCCGCTGGCCGAAGTTTCCGTCCAAACTGGTCCCAAACGTTTTCGATAGGCGAGAGGTCTGGGGATCTTGCTGGCCATGGAAGCATGTTGACTTTACGAAGGCAGGCCACAGATACCCTTGCTGTGTGAGACCGGGCATCATCGTGCTGAAAAAATGAGGTTGTCGATCCGGACCAGGAAGGTTAGCTCACATGGTCACAGATTTTTTTGGATGTATCGCCGCTCGGTTAGACTTCCTTCATCACCACCAGTATGGTGTGGGAATCGTAGTAAATGGCACCCCGCAGCATAACACCTCTCGCTGGGGCAGTGCGCCACCGCTCTGCAATGAATCGTAGATCACTCCGTTGGCCAGGACGTCTCCAGGCTCGAATTCGGTGGTCGTCTTTATCCAGACGGAAAAGCGATTTGTCACTGAACACCACTCGTCACCAATCAGCAAACTGCCATGCTGCCTGTTACCGGCAGAAGGTCTCACGTGCCCGGCGATGCTCAGGTTGTAATGGTTTACGTCGTAAAGGATGCTGCGTCGACAGATCCCGCTCTGCTAGCCGCCTACGTATGGTACTGGTGGAACAGGTATGTCCCCAGCTACCGTGACATGTCCTTGAATGGTGCGCAGTGACGCCCGTGGAGTGCACACAGCCTGCCACACGATGAAACCACCCTCCCTGCTGGTGATCCACTAGGGTCGACCCGGTGGATCACCGGGTCGACCCGAGCCTTTCCAACGAGTGTGTATACCCTCCCGTTCCCATTGCGTCCAATACCGACTCACATCAGGCAGAATGGTTCAAGTGGCTAGCAATGCACCAAAACGTCCTACCTGCATCTCGGAGAGTGACGATGCAACTTCTCTCAAATTCATTCAGTTGGACAAAGGCTTGTCGAATGCGCCATCGAGGCATGTTTCGTTGTTCATTGAACTTGGCTCACAATTAAACTTTTTTAAGAAATAGTGAAATAAAGATGAGACGACTAGTATACATAAACCATAACAACTTACCTACTGCAAAGTTCTTAAAAAATATAAGAAAATTGATGAACGCAATATTGTACCGTAAGAGAAATAGCCAATATATATGTTTTGAAAATTGTTGTTACGATGAACTCTGTGAATAGCCAGTATATAATGTTGAGAGGTCAATTTCTATAAGGCGCAAGTTAATATCTGGGTCAACTATTAGGCAAACTGGTAATTGTGACGTATATAGCCAACGAATGAATGTATTGCACTGCAGTTATTCACGAAGGTCGCTCCAAATACGTGGGTACTACCCGTATACTAAATACACTATAAAATAAGGTTTCCTCGTCGCGTATTTTCGTTATAGGCTGTTTACGATAAAGTGAAAACTTTTGGAATCTACCTTCGAAAAAATCACATCCTATGACTGCATACATTTTAACTTAATTTGTGCCAGCAATACTCACAGCAAAGTTAGTAACGAATTACGAGAAGTAGACCAATGTCTCTAAACCTTACTTGTCACAATATTAAAAATGTGTGTCACATGGCGTTCAATCTATTTCAGTTTTATTCACATAAGAAACAAATTTAGCTTAATAGTTCCGTACAACAAAAGTTTTTCAAATAATCGCATAACATCACTTACTAAGGTATTTTTCAGGTTTTCGAATCCATTATTATGAATTTTTTTACCGCCGGTAATTATTTTTATGTTCTCTGAACTCCGTGATTTTACATGTTCTCTGTATTCTGTGGTTTCATGTGGAGTTTTTTTTCTGTCACATGTGATTGTATTTTATGGTCTATGAACGACGATAGGTGGCAGTTCTTAACTTAAAATATGAGATATTAACTTATATGGTAAATGAAACAATTATATATCTGTTGTAAGGGAAATGGCAGAATGTTTCATTTCTTTCTGCTGTATTTAGACGCAGTTTCTCGTCCCGGAAAGTCTTAACACTACACGTAATATGCTGCCCCGACAAACGTGACTGCATACAATTGGATGTATACACTGATTTAAAACCTGGAAGAAATCCGAATAAACTTTGGTTGAGTACATTGAATTATATTTGCGATATTTATAGCAATTTTAAGAGCTTCATTGCGATTTACATTACGTTCGAGAATTAGTTTACTATTCGATACGTCGGTACGTATTTCACTTGTTTTTAACAAATATAACTGATAATACTTACTACACGTGGAACATTCCTTGAATTCTTTTAATACGTTAACATAGATAATCTGCGAAAAATTGAATTCCACATTAAATGTGTGAATGCAATTTCATGATAAATAAAGTCGTCAGCTAAGTATCAGTTTGTTATTATTCTGATGAAATTACGTTCATATCGATGTAGTCTTTCTGATTTTATAATCCAAAAGTTAATATTTCTTCATTAGGAAAGTGTTAGACCAATCTATCATATCGTTAGGCACTGCAAACGCAGTGTATCAGGGTGGATGATCATGAAACTTGAATTAAGTGATAAATATCATATTGTGAGAATGTTGTAAAATTTTGGATCAGTTTGACTTAGCCACCGAGTTTTATGACAATTATTTTCGGAATTCGCTACATCTTAAAAGCAAGATGGGCCATTTTTATGCGTACTATGTGTTTACTGTTATTAATTTGCGAGGCATTCGTACCTTAAGACATACACTCTACCAGAAAGAATTTGGATACGTTGGCAAGTATTGTTACGATCGTAATGAATGCATCGGGGTAATAGTATTTCGTGTTATTACACTTAAGTAAAATTACATGTTATTTAAATCATTAAATCACGTCATTTTCCTAGAGTTTGCCCATTAATGTTTTTTTTTAAAACTAGTATTGTGTAATTTAACGATGGCCAAACACATGTCTGCCTTATGAACTACCAGATAGGCCCTAATCAGAAAATACAATTTCTACAATACTTACGATGGATGAAAATTCTAATCATATATGTATTTAAATAGTAACGTTCGAAACAGCGTGGTGCTTGTATAATAATGATGAAAAATAAAAGAGAAAATTGTACTGTTCTCTAGCTCTCAAGACAGCATAAAATAAAGTAATGAAGATATTTGGGCGGATTTTAATAACAAGGCCTTCAGAGCCGAACTAAAATAATGAACTCGGAAGATTAAACCAACCTTAACAACATTTATATCTTAATAGAAAAAAAGTCGCAAATGTCAACCAGTGTTAACAAACAGATTATATTTCTTTCAGACGTGAACGTGTACTAATTTATAGTGTTTTCAACAATAGATAACTTCATGTTGAATTTTTATGTAAATACATATAGCGACCTTCTGAATAGCTGATGTTAACGTGTGCAACATGGCTGTGTTTACATTAAGATAAGGCAGAAGGATACGCAACTGACTGAAAGCAGAAACTACGCAGAGTTTTCAAAAGTGTTCATTTTACTATAGTCAAAACCTTGAAGTCAATCATACGCTTGATCAGGCTACGCATTTTTAAAGTCTTTTTTTCCCAACCTCGAGACTCGATCTCATGTGTCAGGTAATCTTGATATTCATCCGAGCAAAACAAATTCTTTTCCGGTTAAATTGCCGTTAGTGGATGCCGCCTTTGAAGGTACTTGAAGCACCACTTAACGCAATTAGACTCGCTTGTCTGTTTCAAACACCGTAACATATCGTAACCACCACTAAGCAACATACGTAACCATTGGTAATGCTAACGAATATCTGCGAGCGTTCATTTCTGACGGTTAGTTATCTATAGGATGAGCCAAAAGTTGTATCCCCTCCTTATCTTCTATACATTTTGCTCACTTTCATATATATATATATACAAACATGCATACATACATACACAAACGTTAATACAGACTACAATATTGATCAGGTGTGTTTATTGAAATGAACATTATTCCAATGTGTACGCCGCCATTTTCATAGCAGAGAATTATTCGCCTCCCCAAGTGCGATGTGAAATTCTCTTCAACATTGTTGGCTTGATCAAAGCAGATGCACTTCGAATGGCGTATTTAAGTTCGTCAACTGTCCCACAACACTTGTTTACATTATGTTTGATGCATACCCATAATGCATTATCACAGGACTACCGAATGACCGCTTCAGAGATGCCGTGAATGACCTCTTGCAATATATTTATAATAAACACATCATTAAGAAATGCGCTTACGGTAATTGCATAACGTGCTGATGCTCCACCTTGCTAGAACCAGACTTAAAAGAGAAATTCCCTATCTTGAAGTTGAGGGATAAACGAGTCACGTAATATCGTGAACTACCTATTATGATTCAAGCANAGAGAAATTCCCTATCTTGAAGTTGAGGGATAAACGAGTCACGTAATATCGTGAACTACCTATTATGATTCAAGCACTTTCAAAGAAATGTACCTAACATAAATTAGGTAGACATTATAGTCAACATCATCACATGCAGGGGTTCCTCTCCAGTTCTTCATAGAGATGTGTGTGTTCTCTTTACTTCAAACGTACATATTTCTCACATTTGCATTACAGTAAACCACCTTTTTGGACCGCAGGAATAGTTTAAAAGACGATATATCATTAATAAGCTTCATGTCGTCTCATCGTATCATTGTCGCTTATTTCATTTTAAAAATAAGTTCTTAATAGCTTTAAACACAGATATTTCGCTACATGTCTTCGTAATGTTATATACGCCACTCCCTGTTTCTGTGACCTCATATTAACGGGCTTTTAAGGTTAACTTTCGACTCACGTAGCAACCTCAGAACAAGTTGCTTGTCTTGTCCGTTGTCTTCCTGAGCCGGGACTGTCTTTAATGGAACCTGTTCCAAAAATATTTTCCTCCNTTTAAGGTTAACTTTCGACTCACGTAGCAACCTCAGAACAAGTTGCTTGTCTTGTCCGTTGTCTTCCTGAGCCGGGACTGTCTTTAATGGAACCTGTTCCAAAAATATTTTCCTCCATCTTAACCCTGAAGTAATTTAGTGGATTTGTCATTTGAGTGGTATAATACGGGCCAAAAAGACCCTGATGTAATTTATTTTGTGCTACACTATGGCCATAAGCTCGCAAATGTTTTTTTCATTATACATTATGTATTTAATGCGAAACACGCAAAAGGGACAGTATAAAATTTTCTTTGAGTAATACTTTCAATAGTGGTAAGTGATCAAATATACTTTTAGGTACTCGCAAATTTTTTTTATGCACTTGTACTCTCTTTTAGAGGATATTTTTTTAATGACCAATTCGCTATTTTTCTTTTCCAGGATATACCATTTTTTTATATATGTATTTTTTTTATATAATATAAGGGTTAAATAATGTCACAGTCACCATTTCTGTAATTCTTTGTAGTAATCGAGCAATATTTATATTTTTTTTTGTCAAGATGTAAATTTAAAATTTATTGTAGACCAATTTCTGAACGTAACTTGATCAGGTTAAAAGCATTAAAAAAATGTTATGATACAAAAATACTGTACAATATTTTATATGGAAAAAAATTATTTTTTTTTGTAATTTTTAATNAAAAAAATGTTATGATACAAAAATACTGTACAATATTTTATATGGAAAAAAATTATTTTTTTTTGTAATTTTTAATTTATTTCCCAAATTATTAATTGTATTAATATAAAATGACAAAATACTTATATTTGTTATTGGTGTTGTACCAAACGACTTGATATCTGTGACAGTCAGTGGTATTTTCAGAACGCACCCTTCTATTAACTCATAATGGCGTAGTTTCGCAAATGATTGTGCTCCGCACTTAATATCTTTGTTTGTCTAGTTTTTTACCGTATACGGTATATCGTTAATATTTTCCTTTTATGCCCCAACCTCGTTAATTATATTTTTTCTCCTGGGCTATTATTTTATGTAGTATTTTCTGTGTTCTTGTGTAGCGGTCCCCGGCCCGGACTTAAAACGCCGCATTGCCATAGACTAAAGATGAGGTAGACCTCTTATTCGTCTTCTGCGCATGTACCCAACATTGACCTACCCCAATCATACACAAATGTCAGAGTCACACGGTCAACAGTGATTAACGTTTTTGTTTATATCATAACTTTTAAATGACAAGCACTATTATATTAATAAAAAACTTTTACCGATTTGAATTTTAGTGAAAGTTCATTACATATTGGTTAGAGGAAGTATAAAGACATCTCTAAGCACTTGATTACAAATCAGTTTTCTAATATAAATTCCAAACCATGCCGTTTTCGCTAGAAGTGTTGGCAGAAAAGCAGTTCAATGTTGGGACACGGAGATTGGTTGTGCGCAGCCAGCGAGATCGGTCTACCTCATCTTTAGTCTATGGTTGAGACTTGTCGACGATCCTGCTCGAGACGTGCTGATGTCTTGTGGCCTCTTTAATACCTTTTGTGATGTCGGCTCGATGTGAGAAAATTGGCGTCGGCAAGGGCGCTCCTCGAGATGTGCTACAGTAGCAGGAAATTCCAAATTTTTTTTTATTCCCCTTTCCTCTGCATATACATGAGTCAGCAGACAATGCATCAAGCAGCCCTCCAACATTATTTTTTTTCCCTTTATTCTGGATAAATTAAACAACCTAAAACTTATTATTACATTAACATGTTGCGAGTGGCATAACGCCGATTAAATGTGTTTTATTTTGCGGGATCCTGAAAGTTTAAATAATGATTTATTTTTAAATAAGTTTAAAAAAATTATTCCTTTATGTTAATTATATATATCTCTGTCTGTCATCACTTCATAATAACTTATATGTTATTTTTTTTAGTTTGCCATTAATTAAATTGTTAACATATAAATCACACGCTTTTATTATTTTATTTAAATACTTTTTTAATTTTGAATTATATTATAATTGTCACAAAATTAGTCTTA
>NQII01002742.1:0-28210 GCA_002778355.1 Clitarchus hookeri
ACATATAGACCCTAAATAACACCAGATTTATTTTGCTGGTTTGTATGTTTTCGCCAGTAAACAAATAGCGAGTAATGCACAATAATAAACTGGTGGCATAAGTGAAAACATCTTCAGTATCTACAGCATTACTATAGCGATAAATTATTAGCAATTAAGTACAGAGTTCGTGACACGTGAATTGTATCTCAAAAGTTCCTAGTTCGGTATTTCACCTCGCCTGGGGGATTTTGCATGTGTGGTAAATTTCTTTCCTTGATTTGGACTAGGCGCTGTCACCCTCGAAATGCAACTACCATTCGTTCCTATACTTGTCCTGGGTCACAGAAGTTTCTGTCAAAGCCGTTTTAGACTGATTAGCCTTCTGGCTGAGCACATATAAACGTCATTACGAAAAATATTCCACCAATTAGCTGAAGTGAAGATTACTACGAGAAAAGGCGGAATCTCACCCTAAGACAAGGGTGTCATCTCTCCCTAAGACGCCCGCCTACCTTGTGCGTGAACTGCGTTTTGCAGTGTCTGAATTCGACTTTTTTTTTAAAAGCAAAAATTTTTGTTCGAGTTCACTACTTGTATACGAAAAAGAAAGAAACTTTTCAGACTTACCAAAATGCAACTTTCGACACACCTCGCATAATGACGCCGTTGCTTTAAAGCCCGTTTACTTGTTCCGAAATGTCAATTCGTGAACATTTACGAAATTTAAATGTAGCCTCAAAATGTCTTATTACAGTAAATTCCTCCATACAAGGGTAAGGGTTCTAGAAAGATTATTCGTCAAAAGTTATTAAAACCCACAAGCAAATGATTCTAACTCCTGCAGAGAATTTTAACAGTATTTATTCAATAGAACTGTCTAGTTCAATGAGTAGGTAATGTAGTTGATATGATGCAACAAATACCACAAACGTAAATTTCGTTTATTCCCAATGCTATTAATTTTTAAGATGGGAGTATAACACTCTTTTCTAAAACATTCAGCTTACTCATTTTTGTTTTTGGTTTTCGAAAAGTATAAAATTAAGCAAGATATTACTATTGCCTATTTTTATCTGTTAACGACTTTTAAGTAATTGTTTCCTTTTATTCAAATAATCCATTTTTAGAATTAAAAATAATAAAGAAATATACGTCGGTTTTTAATTATAAAAAAAACTATTTAATTTATCTTGTGTGGATATTTAAGGAAAAAAGATTTGCGATTTTAGCTTAAACCAAAGTTGGTTTTTTTTTAATTAATATGACTGTACATAACATAATAGATATATTTGCTCCACACAACTAGCCTAAGCGAAATATTTTAACTTCTTGATAAACTGTCAGGTCCAAGTTTTGTAAATAAATGAAGAATAGTGTCTAAATATGTGTATGTATATTCATATTATATAAATTTAGAAATTTCAAGATTCATATAAGTAATTAATTCTGTAATTCGTAATAAATACATAAAACTGTTGGATTTTGAAAAAAAAAAAAAAAAAAAAAAACCTCTGTTTTGAAACGCAATGAATATATATCGGATGTTCATGTGATTAGTTTTTCACAAGAGTGTGGAAATAGTATAATAATTTCTCAAAAAATATAAAAAGTGGCCGTGTACGGACTGATGCACCATGAGCGAATGAGGTTCCCAACAAGGTACTCGAAGTAAGCAACAGCTTCTACACCCGCGAGAATTCTGGTACGGCAGGATGCCTTGACACAATAAGGGTCTTGAGAATAATGTCACAGCTTCTACACCCGCGAGAATTCTGGTACGGCAGGATGCCTTGACACAATAAGGGTCTTGAGAATAATGTCACAGCTTCTACACCCGCGAGAATTCTGGTACGGCAGGATGCCTTGACACAATAAGGGTCTTGAGAATAATGTCACAGCTTCTACACCCGCGAGAATTCTGGTACGGCAGGATGCCTTGACACAATAAGGGTCTTGAGAATAATGTCACAGCTTCTACACCCGCGAGAATTCTGGTACGGCAGGATGCCTTGACACAATAAGGGTCTTGAAAATAATTTCACAGCACTCCTCGGTTACATGTTGTGTCCTTCCATTTCGTTAATAAAAGTTCAAGGTCGATTCGTGGTACACCACAGACTTGATGCCCCCGCAGAAAAACTGAGCGAGGTTAAGTCCAGGGATCTGGTTGCCCATGTCAAAGGCTCTGTGCCCAATTCGCGTTTTTGGTAAACTCGTCAAGACTCTTTATATAGGGGCAACGATCCGATGGGTTGTTCAGAATATCCTTAGCATAGACGGTAATAGGAGCAGGAAATTTCTGTGTGTCGACTTGTCTATAACTGCATCTGTAAATAAAAATAGTTCCTACAGAGGAGTTTGGAGACTGGTTCTGCGCAGCCAGCGAATCGCTCTACCCCATATTCACTCTACGGTTCCGGCGTCCTGAAACCGCCGCATGGGTCCTGCTGCGACTTGTAGCTTGGCTGGCTGAATCATGACAAGGAACAGCAACGGCAGGAGAACTCCGAGGAATGCCGCTGGCCAACGGCAACGTCCGCCACGTTTCCCCCTTACGAAAACCGGGCATTATCCCGCCGGGACTTCGCTGAATGTATTAACAATGCCAGTTATGGAGCTCTGGCCACTAGTGTATTCATTTACATTACAGAAAACTGTCTTACATAAACAGCAAAATTATAGTAAAAGCAAGAAGGTCACACACTTAAAATTGTTTCATCCGTGGCACCTTAATTTGTATAATAACAACGCTTTGGTGTAACAAAAACCTATACGCTTTAGCTTATTGCCTGCTACAAAAGTGTAAAACGATAGTGTTTTCCATGTTGAAATATTACACAATCACAAATACGAAGAAGTTGACCCTAATTCACGAATTTTTTGCATTCGATCCAGTTACTACAATTGTTAACTCTAATAGTCTAAAATAACAATATAATGCCAGTAAAGAAAATTAATTTCTGCCTCCCTTAAAATATATTACAGAATTTCTCTGTCGTAATTATACCGTTGATTTTTTTCAGTTTGCATGTGGACATCTTACTTCCATCCTGGATCATTGTCCGAACCAATAACTCACGTTGAACCCGTTGACATAGGCCTCTCAAAAAACCTCGTCACTGGGTAGGTAGGTTGGCTTAAGGGTAATCTTCCCCCGCCGTTCTTGGTTTTTCTGGCTTGTTTGTATTTTTAAATAAGAAAATTCCAAACGTACTTCTATACCGAACTAGCTATTGACCTTGGACTACAGGATAGACAAGACAAGGGAACTACGAACTCACAATTACGTCACAATTTTAATTCTGCAAAAATTTGGCAAAATCAATATTGTGACAAAATACGAGTTCGTAGTTAAGTCTTTTATGTATGTACTGCTGTGCAAGGTCAATAGGTAGTTGGGTATAGAGGTATTTTCGAAATTTTCTTTTTAAAAAAAATACAAACAAGCTAGAAAGACCAATAATCCAGTATGACGCAGAAAGGTTCCCCTTAAAATCTCATCGGCAGTGAAGTCATTAGAGACGGAGAAAGTTGCTCAGAGAAGCCGGAACAGGCCAGAAATCAACCCTGGCGTGCATAGTCTATTCGCGGTTTCATCGCACTTTTTGAATCAAACCTTTGAAAAATCAGCCCATATATGACGTGTTTGGTTGTTTCCTAAATATGTCATATATAACAAGCGTTTTATACTTGTGTAAAAATTAAATTACCTTATTTTGGTTAAATTTAACTTTTTATTTGTATTTTATATACAAAATATAATATTTAAATTTTAACTAACATGAATAAAAACAGTGAGATAATAGGTGTGTTGGTAATGCCTAGTAAGAAATAGTTCTTGTTCAAAATGTTATTGCGCTGAGTGCGCACGTATTCAGTGCGTTGTCCCTTTTGGTGTTATTCTCTAGACTTGGTTAAGCTTTGTTTGCATGAGGCGAAGGTACATCCTGGAAGTAGAACTTCAGCAGTGATTCAGAAACGTCGGAGGAAATCGTGAAATGACTATAGTAAGGAACCATCCCAGCATTCGCCTGGAGTGATTTCGGTAAATCATGGGAAACAGAAATCAGGAGGTTCGGGCCGGTAATTGAACCCGTGTCCTTCTTAATGCGAGTCCAGTGAGTTACCACTGCTGGCCACCTCGCTCGGTTTCGTCACTGGAAAGACAGACGTATCGGCACGGGTCGACATCCACTAAGAGAGAGTCATACGCCGACCGGTGTTATCGCCTTGCAAGGTGGTTTTTTTTTTCCTGCGGTTCGCCACGGACGCCGGGACAGCGTTCATCGCGGAGGATTTGCACAACACCCGCCACCCGACACGTTTTCCTGCTCGACCTCTCTGGGGATGACTTACGCCTCGGCCATCCCGGACACATCAACCTCTGGCTGCAGTCGCTTGTAAGTCGGCCTCTCACGCCCGCGTCGCGTTCACAGCCTCCTTGAACCGGGTTGGCCAGGCGCGTCCAAAATTTGATTATGCTGCGTTGCAGGTTGGAGCAGACTGCAATTCCTGCAAGTCATCCTCCACGAAGCTGCGCATGACTCCAGACACGTCACACATTAAAACCAGTCTTCCTCTTTTCCTGGTTCACTTGATCGCGGCCGTGTAGTAGCCAGACCACTCGCATCCCACTAAGTCGAACCGGTTGCAATTCCCAGCGGTGAGGTCACCATAATTTTCGTGTGTGGGATACGGATGTTGATATCAGAAAAAAGTATCAATATCAATAATTATTTGTAATGTTATTGTTTCAAGAAACGACATGTCGAAAGTAAAATATGCAATAAAGGACTTGACAAATGTAAAATTACTTGGAATATTACATATTGAGGACACGAAACATTTCAGAGAGACGTGGTGCCCGCTTTTGGTGCATGTTGTCAAAGTTAACATAGTAATTTTTTAATTCCATGTTTGTATTCAAAACAGAGCTTATTAAAAGAGCATTTTAAATATATTTTTATTTCCGATACCTTGAAAAATATACGGATTTCGATAAAATATCGTTGAAATATATCAACGATTTATATAGAAAAATTGTTAATAAAATATCGTAATTTCGATTTATCGATATTTTTCAACATTCTTAGCGTGGGAGACGGGGTGAACGTTGCCGCTGGCAGGCGGGTTTTCTCGGGGCACTCCCATTTCCTACGCCCTCGCATTTCGCAGCTGCTGCATATTCATCTCACTTAACCCCCACGAGCATTCAAGACCTCGCTGTAAAGCGCCTACTAAAACCTTCAAACTCATCCTTGTTCATTTGTGAGCCATGATTAATCTCTTCAAAGCGGAATAACCGTAGACTTGTGCAGCATCCTCTAACGTATTCGCGAATTAATATATATAAATATAGACTTAATAGGAATAGCACCAAATGATCCCTGGCGGTGATAAGNTAACGTATTCGCGAATTAATATATATAAATATAGACTTAATAGGAATAGCACCAAATGATCCCTGGCGGTGATAAGGGGTGTAAATAGTAGTACATTTATTAATCAACCCACGGACAGTAACATCCGACATAGACATCACAGGGATTTGCAGTGCTTGGCAAAGGAACGGGAAGGGAACATACAAGGAAGAAATGCACCCATGAGCATATGTTGAACGACAAAATGAAGCATTTGTGGATACCATTTATAGCTTGGCGAACTGCCACCAGTTTCTTGCCTTTCGTTACCCATGTTTTCTGTTTCTACTGTAGCATGAGTAAAATACATACATGTCTGCAAATACGCGCGTAACTCTGAATGTTGAGCCGATGCACAGAAAGTTCCACATATGAATGGCCGAACTAGCGTAACAGTATCTGGTTGAATTTTAACTGTTGACGCCTTGAAAACTATTACAGTCCGGTCATGTGGTGATTTCTGTCCGGGTTTTCTCATCGTGCATATGACCTTCTGCATCCTCTTCCTCAGATTCTAACTCCCTTCAACCCACAAACTTTTTTTTTTTTTTTTGCAGTTGTGAGCTCTTTTGGTAGCCAAAACAGGTATGGCCACCAGAGCTACTCCTCTTTACGTACATGCCGATGAATTTATGTTGCTCCTAAAAGTTACCTTTTGGATTTAACGATTATCACGTAGCTTTTTTAAGTCATCTTACGTTTTGAAAATAATTTACCATTATTTAACTACCCTAATGAAAGAACCTACCTTCCTAACGAAAAAGACGGAATTCTGCTTGACCGTGAAATTCAAGCCTAAAACAACTGTTAAAAAAAAGAAATATAGAAAACCCAGGCAAGTGGCTCTCCCACATTCCATCATATAATATATTTCAGNACAACTGTTAAAAAAAAGAAATATAGAAAACCCAGGCAAGTGGCTCTCCCACATTCCATCATATAATATATTTCAGAGATTTTTCTTAAAAAACTAATTTATTAAAATTGGTGGTAAATCAAGCATATATGAATTTATATTATTATTTATTCTACGGTAAAAAACAAACGGATGAATTTTTAATGAACGTAATCTTATGTGTTACACGTATTGGTTTCTTGCAATATTAACAATGAAAATGACACCATTGTATGAAGACAGCAACTTATTCATCTTTACTTACCTAACATGTTATACGACGTTGTGCTGGCTGCTAAACAGGTTTCACCCACTAGTAAAATGGAGTGAAAAAATTAAGGACGGGACTGGTTTTAACACGTAACGTCACGCAGCGGTCTTTCAAACAGGTACAAAGCATCCCATAGCATTTCCGACCTGTAAGAGGATGGAAGATGTGAACAGCACTAGCCAAGAAAGCACCTGGGTTCACTAGTGGCAAGATACATTCCGGAGGAGGAGTTTCAGTTGACCGATACATAGGGGCAGTGATATTTCGCGAAAAGATTTCGAGACAAGGTACAGTCCAAAGCACTGTAGGGTCGTCCAGGTTCTTCGATTGGCTGAAAAAATGTTCTTGCCCGTGTTAACCGTTTGCGCATGAATCACGAAGGTACAGTGTCGGAATTACTTAGTCCTGAGTGGTTTGGTCAAATACGGTAACGGCACCAGCAGCCAATGGAAGTATAACAACAGCTGAGGTGTGTGTATATAGTATTGAAGTCTACTGTGTGCTCCGATTTTTACGCGAAAAGTCACTGGCCCTACCGACACATGAATAAGGTGATGAGGCCCCATGGAAATGCTAATTTTACATAAACGATAAGAATACACAAAGTGCAAGTAGATCCATAGCAAGGGGTTTTAAAAGTGCTCAATTTACTTATACCTATACTAGAGAGGTATAGTTGCAGTTTTAATTATTTGTGTTAATAAACCAGTGGAATAAGTTATAAACAAGCAATTCAGCACGGGGTGCAAGGCATGGCTGAGTCTATAAGGGGATCACTAGTAAGCAATGTTAAACGGCTTAACGTCACGTACGGCCATAGTAAGCATTGCGTTGGGTCCTCCTAAGACCGCGACATGCATTACGGTGGATCTGAATTCTTCGCAAATTAGATCTGTACAGGCTATTCACGGTAAAGTGAGCACTTTTTAAGGCCCCTCAAATAGGGTTTAACCACTAATAGATATATTTTTATAGAAGCTTCAGACGTTAACTTTTGGGAGTGGTGGAATGTATACACTATGTTTATCGGTCACATGGCAATTTTTATATTAAAAAGTGGCGAAAAGATAGAAATTGGCTAGAAGAAAAAATTTTGCAGGGCCTNACAACTGTTAAAAAAAAGAAATATAGAAAACCCAGGCAAGTGGCTCTCCCACATTCCATCATATAATATATTTCACAGATTTTTCTTAAAAAACTAATTTATTAAAATTGGTGGTAAATCAAGAATATATGAATTTATATTATTATTTATTCTACGGTAAAAAACAAACGGATGAATTTTTAATGAACGTAATCTTATGTGTTACACGTATTGGTTTCTTGCAATATTAACGATGAAAATGACACCATTGTATGAAGACAGCAACTTATTCATCTTTACTTACCTAACATGTTATACGACGTTGTGCTGGCTGCTTAACAGGTTTCACCCACTAGTAAAATGGAGTGAAAAAATTAAGGACGGGACTGGTTTTAACACGTAACGTCACGCAGCGGTCTTTCAAACAGGTACAAAGCATCCCATAACATTTCCGACCTGTAAGAGGGTGGGAAATGTGAACAGCACTAGCCAAGAAAGCACCTGGGTTCACTATTGGTGAGAGACATGCNAGCACCTGGGTTCACTAGTGGCAAGATACATTCCGGAGGAGGAGTTTCAGTTGACCGATACATAGGGGCAGTGATATTTCGCGAAAAGATTTCGAGACAAGTTACAGTCCAAAGCACTGTAGGGTCGTCCAGGTTCTTCGATTGGCTGAAAAAATGTTCTTGCCCGTGTTAACCGTTTGCGCACGAATCACGAAGGTACAGTGTCGGAGTTACTTAGTCCTGAGTGGTTTGGTCAAATACGGTAACGGCACCAGCAGCCAATGGAAGTATAACAACAGCTGAGGTGTGCATATAGTATTGAAGTCTGCTGTGTGCTCCGAGTTTTACGTGAAAAGTCACTGGCCCTACCGATACATGAATAAGGTGATGAGGCCCATGGCAACGTTGATTTTACATATGGTTGAAGAATACGTGGTGTGCATACAATGAGATCTTCAGCAGGGCTTTCAAAAGTGCTCAGTTTACCACGGACAGCCTACAAAACACAGTACTTTATTTTATAAAGTACTTCAAATGAGCACCCTAATTTTTTTCCAAATATTATCAGAAAATTGTGAAACGGTTAAAAGATCTACTGATAATTTTAAAACCATACTGCTCTAATTACGTTACAGTTACTTGGAAAAAGTTCAGAATCTATATTTTGTTCTACAGCGTAATGAATATTGAAGGCTGTTCACGATGAAGTGAGTGCTTTCGAAATCAACGTTAGACAAAAATCGTTGATCCTATCTACATATATTTGAACCGGTTCACTGAGTGACATGCGCCAGCAGAGTTGGTAACGATGGTGGGAAAGTAATTTCCTATATTAACGTCGAATAAAAAGTGTTAGGTAACCATTTGCGATAGCTTAAGTTATTTATTTCGCCTTGTGTTTTTTTCGATGCATCGAAGTGTAAATAGAAATGAGCAGATTTGTAAAATATTTACTTTTATAATAACTTCATAGTTCCACTTGACCGACGCATTAATAAAGGGATGAGGCCTATGGCAATGCTAATTTTACATACGGCGGGAGAATACACATAGTGCAAGTAGATCCATAGCAGGGGGTTTTAGAAGTGCTCAGTTTACTTATACCTATACTAGAGAGGTATAGTTGCAGTTTTAACATGTGTATTCATAAACCACTGAAATAAGCTATAAACCAGTAATTCAACATGGGGTGCTAGGCATGGCTGAGTCTTAAATGGAATCACTAGTAAGCAATTTTAAACGCCTTAATGTCACGTACGGCCATAGGAAGTATTGCGTCGGGTCCTCCTAAGACCGCGACATGCATTACGGTGGAGCTGAATTTCTCGCATATCAGATCTGTACAGGCTATTCACGGTAAAGTGAGCACTTTTAAAAGCCCCCCAAATAGGGTTTAACCACTAATAAATATATTTTATAGCAGCTTCAGACGTTAACTTTTGGGAGTGTTGGAATGTATACACTATGTTTATCGGTCACATGGCAATTTTTATATTAAAAAGTGGCGAAAAGATAGAAATTGGCTAGAAGAAAAAATTTTGCAGGGCCTTCGCAAGTTCTCACTTTGCCGTGAATAGACTAAAGGTGTGATAGTGTGCTATTATTAAGCCTACACGCGATGTATACCAGTGGATTAAACTACAGATGCCACTTTACTTTTCTTCTTTCCCTTATGTAAACTGCGCAGGAGAGCCCAAAAAATAATATTTCTAAAGGCTGTTCACAGTAAAGTGAACACTTTTGAAATAAACCTTTGAAAATTGTCACTGCCCCTACCTGCATATATTCTAATGTGCGCAGTGCCCGGCGTGCGCCCAGTGAAGTTGGTAACGGCGGGAAGGAAAATAGTTCCGAGATTTAAAGTTTAATTAAAAGTGCTAGACAAACATTGGTGAATACTGAAATTATTACTTCGCTTTCAGTTTTTAATGCATATAAAATTATGCAAATTTGTAAAATATTTACTTTTCCAGTAATTTCGCAGTTTCACTTCGCCTACGCATGAACAAAGTGTCCAGGCCCATGGAAATGTTACTTTTGCATATGGCGGAAGAAGACACAATGTGCATACAAATAGATCATAAGCAGGGCTTTCAAAAGTGCTCACTTTACCGTGAACCACCTTTAACCACTTTCACTGTTTTTTCTCGTTGAATACATATTAAATATGATACAAGTAAACTGTAGTAGCTGGTTTTTTTTTTTNTTTTTTTTTTTTTTTTTTTTTTTTTTTTTTCTGGTTAAACGTCGTATTCCCACTACATTTATTAGCTGAGATGCGCGTATAAGCTCACACACTGATTTTACAAAATATTTAACTAGGAAGTCCCCTGAAAAGCCCGCGTCACCCACCATATTAAATGTTTTATTTATTTCTTCCTAATTCAAATATAGGAGTGTTTATTGAAAAATGCGAATATCGAAGCGTAGCTAATTACAACCATCATCACGGACATAATATATTAATTATTAATGCATATGTATCCAACGATTAACGCATTAAAAATTTGTATATATTAATTCATTCTGACCTCTTAATCACAAAGGGAGAACACCTCTTAACAATCAGGTACACAAATTTGCAAAGAACCATGAAATGTAATGAATATTTAATGGAACAATTTCACTAATGACCCTACCTCTTTTTTTATGACACTAAAACGAACAATTTCTGTATAACGGGTGGTACTGCCTCTTAAGGTGTAACATTCTAAAGTGCCCGGCATCTCGGAAAGGTGGAAAGTAATCAGATCTTACAAGAGGATTCATCACAACTGCTAAAATGGCATGTATCTTGTATACCCCTGAAACTCACGCACTAACGTGCATAATACCAAATACTCTAATGTATTTGATAATACTTCTTGCAGGAAACTTTTCTAATGGGGTCAGTCAATAAAAATATGTCAAATAATGATTGCAATGAAAATAAATTTAATTTTTATATTTACATTACTTTTATATGTAATCGAAATATATATATATATATATATATATATGAGGCACAATTGGCATTATATTCTAAAATTCCAATTCAATACTTTCTTAATTTGGTTCATTAGAAGCATTGTTACAACTTTAGTAAAAATCTTGCTCGTTTTATCCCCCATCATTGTACTTTACTGAAATCTCAATAAGTAGAGCAAGAGCACGGAAGCAATAGTCGATGACTCATATTCTCCACTTCAGCTTTTAATTTAGGCCTTACAAAGAAATATTTCAAACTAATTGAGAAGTAATTACAGGTTACAGCTTGTATAAGTCGGTGTGAAAGTTAGCAGCCTTTGACAGCTCTGAAACTACTTTTTTTTTTTTTTTTGCGGGGCATAGGTGATATGCGACTACCATGACGTGGCATTTTAGGAACTCTCTAATTATGCTAATGATAAACGACCCAGAAAATGGAAAACTTGCCAAGTGGCTTGTCTTTGAAATATGGAGAACACGTTCTGGTTTGAGATCTTGATCACTAGGATGTGACGAATCTCAAGTCCGCTTCACATACGTACAGGATGAGTATAAAAGAATACCCCAACTTTGAAGGTCTATAATATAAAAACCAAACAACCTACAACCTTGGTTGACCAATCAAATGAACCGTGGAACTGTGATCTTTGTTTACCATATCTTCATAACTGTTCAATGTGACCACCACGAGCGGCCCGAACGACATCTATGTGATAATCAAACTCACATCTACGCGATAATCAAACTCGTTCTACACTCTTGTCAGCATGTCTGGTGTTACGGTTTGGGTGGCATCCGTAATTCTCGTTTTGAGGTCGTCAATTTTAGCCGGCAATGGTGGACGAAACACTTGATCCTTTATGTATCCCCATAGAAAAAAATCGCCCCGGGTAAGATCCGGTCTTCTTGGGGGCCAGTGATGAAGAGCATGGTCACCAGCTGCTCCTCAACCAATCCAGCGTTGCGGCAACGTCTCGTTCAGGTGTCCGCGATCAGCTAGGTGCCAATGAGGTGGCGCACCATAAAGGAAACATCAAACCGTCCCCTTCACATTGACGTGTCGAATGCGAGCTCGCTACCCCCTCTGAGTTTATGAGAGTTTCCATCGGATCCAAATATACCAATTTCTAGGAGTTCGGTTTTATTTATGTTTGTGTGAGATGTTTATGTCATGCTAAGAAGTCTATAATCGTAATTAAAATGATTGTACAGATAAGGCTCCGTTACACAAAATAAGTTTTATAGCTGAACTCCCTGAAACAGTGGCTGAAAAGAACATAACCTTGTAGGTTTATAGAGAAAAAAATATATATTTGTGCCTCCTTCAGGCTCGGATACCAATCCGCATGTTACCATCTTTATTTTTTTTATTGTATTTGTGTTGAAAATGCCAATACAAAACGAATATAAAAATTATTTCCAGGTTCATGTTTACAATACAATTCTGCACAACTGAATTACCGCAACTTATTGTGATGGCATCACTAAACTCCGGAAGATAGCCTGATAAAATAATGCGATAAAGACTATACGTGTACTCTTGACACGATAACCATCCTTCCCGCAGATTTCGCACGAGTTTCCTTAAAAGTATGTTATCTTCTTTTACATGGTCATGATCATTTCTTGGTTTTTTCAGCTAAATCTGCTTAAATGCTAGCCCTTGGTTCGAGAGATTGCATGCTTGATTGAAAATAAAGGACATGATATTTGTAATGTAAATTAATATAGCTTGCGTTTAGTTGCTTGNAGATTGCATGCTTGATTGAAAATAAAGGACATGATATTTGTAATGTAAATTAATATAGCTTGCGTTTAGTTGCTTGTAGGCCTGCCTCCTGATTGTCTCCATAAATCATTAGAGGCACACGGGCAGTTTAAACTCCTATTTTAAACAGTTAATTTTCCTGATATTTTGGTACGCATTCTGCTATTTCCGTCTTCGTCGTCGCTTCTTGAAAACATATGCAAAAAATTAATACTGAATGTATCGATTAGCTGACCGTACAAAGTAAAGGGACTATAATCAACATCAAGTGCTTACACGTTTGTCTAAATTTATGCACGCTTTCTTAAATCTTCGTACAGTTTACGTATTTTTTTTTTAGAGATAATGTGTATGACAGATTCGTTTTACTCGTATTGACTCACATTCGAAAGACAAGTCTTATTATTTCATAATGATGATTACATCTTTCCACTCAATTGGTCGATTTTAAGAAAGGGTATTAAGTAATTTAAAAAAAATTTACGGAGAGATATTTAAATGTTTTGTATATATTTTGTGTAAAGTGCCCCCGCCAACGTCAATTTTATTAATTTATTTCATCAGAGACACATGCACATGGACCTATGGCAAATGTAATAACTTTTAAACGTTTCATCTCATTTAAACTGGACTTGGCGTTGTGCTTAATTCATTAGTACACACGTCTGACGAAAACTTGTAGAAACGTCTTGCTCTAGAAAATATGATGGCGATGCATTCACAAACACAACATAAATATGTCGATATATATGAGCGATTCCCCACAAATGGAAAGGGACTTCATAATCACCCTCACTTCTTGGTCGCACCGGTCACGCAGTAACTCCCCGGAGTTGGACTGGGCGGCATTCATACCCGTGAGCACTCTTCATCAGTAGGGTGTGTCACAGAGAGATTCACTGACACCTACCTATGAAGTAGAAATCCAGACAATTATCCCCGGAAACTTTTTATTTTAAAGTTTACAATAGCGATAGTTGCGCCAACATATCATTTTATAAGAAAACCATCTTTTTAACCGTTTACTTAAAATATTTATGTAAAACTCAATTGCGTAACGCTGATTTCAAGGTAATTTAAAAACTAATTAAATTAATTAGTAGAATAACTTAAATAATTATTTATTATATAACTTTAAATATATGTGTTAGTTTTATTTTAAAAAAGATAAAAATAGAAACCTTGACAAAACCATATTTAAGTTTTAGAAAATACAATCTTTTAAATTCAGTATATGCCAGTATACATTATAAATGCATAGGTAGGCACTTCGCACGTCAAGATTATCTAAAGAAGTAAATCCTATTTTATGAAGTTGAGATATTTGGGCGGCTCTTAACAACAGGGTCTTGGGAAAAATACAATCTTTAAAATTCAGTATAAGTCAGTATACATTATAAATGCATAGGTAGGCACTTCGCATGTCAAGATTATCTAAAGAAGTAAATCTAATTTTATGAAGCTGAGAGGTTTTGGCGGCTCTTAACAACGAGGTTCAAGAGTGTTTTATAAAGAAATTAAAACACAAAGCATGAACATTTTTCCGGTCATTAGGGTGTGCCTGGACACATCCGGCACACCCCGTGCGCACGTCTATGGTGGCATTCATAATGCCAAGCATCCTGCTTCAGCTTATTCTTTACACGTCGGCGCGGGCTGTCTCTGAACTACCCTTGGAATTGAAACGTTCAGTAGCATTCCCGCGAAGTTTTGCCCAAGGCACCTGCATGTGTGTGCCACGCCAATACACCCCCACCCGTCACCGATGACCCTCTGGGAAGATGTGCTGGAGTGGAGATATTTCCACGGCTCTTGACAACGACGTCTTGAAAGCCGATGCGGGTGAAGCGAGAGGTGAGTACGGAGCAGCGCCGGAATGCAAGGGCTGGGGTAAATGGGAGATCCCCGGAGAAAACCTGCCAACCAGCGGTATCTTCCTGCGCGATTCCCACGTGCGAAAGTCCGGGATTGACCCCGCCGGAAATCGAACCCGGTTCGCCTCGGTGGGAGGCGAGCGCCCTAACAGCAGCTCCACCACGGCCCCCTGGGAGGAAGTAACCTTACGCACTTGGGGAAGAGGCGCGGAGACTAAACCCACAGACAAGCAACAATAACGAGGATGGTAACTATTTAAGAATACTTATATTGAATATAGAAAACTGCCGAGTGAAATTATTGAAGGAGAAAATTTCTAAATATTTTCTGTTATATTGACTATGACTAACCAGTAATAAAGTAACATTGCTGTGTTTCGATGTAAGACGTCAACTAGGACTAACGGGAGCTATCCATTTGCGATTCGAAAATGTCTTACGTATGCTGTGTTGTGGAATGCAACTACGAGTTTTGAATTGTTCATGTAAGTATTTTCCAATGGAGGTGTTTTTTTTTTTAAATTATGCATGACGTAAATATTGAAAGAGAAAGAACCGCCACATAATCCGATAGGAATTGAAGTTTATATGGAGTTACTCATTTTACCCTAAAATATTTTTTGTTGGGGGTGCCTAATTTCCTGGTATGTAAATATCAAGTAAGATTTACAATTTACCAATATATGGAATAAAATTATCGAAATGTTTTGACAAAATTTTGAAGAACTGCCATAGTGTTAAAATTAAATTGGATTACTATGCTTTTTCTTGGTAATTAGGAATTTTAGGTACTGCCAATAAAAAAGTTGGATTTGGGGTTTCATGAAAGTGTTTCATTATTTAAAAAAAAAAAATTTATTTGTTGTACATCGCAAGAAATTATGTATTACACTAAACACCCTAAGAGACTCTGTGATGAATGGAATCTGAAGAGCGTTATGCATTACACGTCGTAAGAACGTGGAATGTATTTAAAACTATTCAGGACATGATGAGCAAATTATACGTGCCTATTTTTGTTGTCAAACCGAATAAATTACATTCTTACTAAATTAATTAAGCGCATCATCCAGTACTAAAGAACTTTAGAGACTCATGCCAACATTGAGTTGAAATCCATTTAATTTATTTATTTTCAATATGAACCCAGAGTTTTTGTTTGTGTGCTGAATGAAATCAGTATTGCATAATTACAAAACTGTTGAACATCAAACACTCGGATTGATCATGTCTGAACGACCCTAACTTATTATGGAGACAACAAACAAGTCCTGATTTTAGATCACTCACAGGTTGTTAATACTTGCAACCCGGATTTCTTACGAGAATCGCATGTGCCAACTTTATAAAATATTACATAATGTAAGCCCTGGCAGTCATTTACCTCTCGAATTTCCAAGGTATCTGATCAAACTGAACTCGCAATAAAATTACCTAACCTAAGTTTTGCTGTGGAACGTACATATCTTCAATCTTCTCTTTAATCGATGGCTTTGGTGGTCTCTGATGACGTATCAAACGATTGCACATTTCTATTCTTTGAACGCTTTGAAACAGTTTTAGCTTATTACGATCTTAACAGTTTTATTACGTTATGACATTAAATCTATAAAGTTTAAGTAAACACGCTATATACACATGTAATACATTTTGAAGTGTTAAGTGACCAATTTTTGCGTATGTATCCACAATTATACAGATGACATATTAAAACAAAATTATTCGTCCAGAGGTACGTGCATACATGCTACTTTGTACTTTTAAAGCAGAAATAACGAAGTCTGAAGTTTTATAAGAAGTAATATGCAATATCCAAGTAGCAAGTTAGACGGGTTTCCATACGTTCCCTTACCTGGGCATAAATAAGAAAAAATTAAGAAATTACACTTGGCGTAAATCATTGTACAGATATGTACAGTAAGCGATATTTTCTTAATAGGTTATCCAGGGCGATAGCCTAATGCAGTGAACGAAGAATCTCGTGCGCCAAGTCACCACGGCACCTAAAAATTCATTACGGGGCCTTGGTTTTTGTTTTATTTCTTTTAAAATTCTTGATCTGAAATGGAGTGACTGACAGCTTACATCCCTGTTAGTGGTACGTAAAGACGCGTGTATCGGCCTGCACGTATCTATGTGACGCGAACATTTGCAAGGCCGTTTCCCGTTACTCGCACAGAGTACGCAGTGCGCAGTAGAGTTGCTCTGTTTTCTCGGCCGAGTACATCGGCGCATTTTATACGTCACTCTACTTTCGGTCAGCCTATCCAATCAACCGCACGATGTCTGAAGCCCGAATTCTGCATGTGCCGACGTCACAATGGCGCTAAACGTTAGCGGAAACATAACAATCAAAATAATTTTGACTTTGCATAGATAACATGATTTGCTTTCGTTGCTCCTTTATTTTAAAAGGTTATATAAGTACGCTAATATAACATAAATTATTTGGGGCCTAAGTTTGAAGAATGGCTCATAGATATAATTTTATTTTCTCAAGCTTTGAATATAATGGACAAGGAAATGAAACCGCATTTGTCTAGGTGTACAAAAGAAAATCCCCACCACGTCGAAATTTCAGTCGCGCATGCTAGTGTGTTAGGTTTATGTTAGATATGTTGTAACAATGTATTACTATGCAGACTTGTATAATCATGTATAAAGCCGTTGTAGTAACTTTAAGTTCAAAGATATATTTTTTTTTTCTTTCTGAAACAAACGTGGCATTTTATTCAACAAAAATGTATGAACACAAATGTCAAAGAATAAATTTACGAAAACGTTACATCATGAAATTGTTATATTCTCATATATTGTTACTTAACAATTGATATCCTTTCTGTTAAAAATTAGTGGCAATGCCGATAAATACCCTTAGATTTTAATTTGTTTTGTCACACCTTGTTTTGCATCACACACCTCGCCACATGTACTGAAAGTTTTGCTAAGATATCATAAGATGAAACGTAAAATTTTACTAGTATAATGACATTGATATGGGGTGGATTAATTTATATTCTAACGTTCTACAGAGAATTAAGTGAATCAGAATTTCATGGCTGACCTTTTCTAAGTTCAGTCAACTCCTTTAAAATAACCTACATTCTTATTGGAACAATTCTACATGTAAGGCAAACTAACATAACTCTTTCATATTTCATACGATTGTAATCAGCGGAGTAAGATTTACAATAATAATTACTTGCATTTGAAACATATGTTTTAGCCATGTAAATCATTAATTCTGTCTGCACTCGTTTCAAGACCTTCGGAATAATAATTTTCAAATTAAAAGTATCCTCAATATAAATGTATTTATTTTGACTAAAAAAAATTACAAAGGGGAAACGGGAAAAAAATTAATGTAACGTAATAATGGTAAGTTTAGAGATGGGAGAAATTTTGGAACTTGTAAAATGTTTGCATGTAGGGGTAAATTGCCTGAAACACGTCCATATATAGCATTAATGTTGACGAAATCGAAATAAAAAAAATTGACTTAAAATGAAAACATGAATAAAAAATAGTGCTGTTTTCACCGTTTTATCAGTACGTAAACCTTTGCGTAAAAAACGTTAATCGAAGTCTTATTTCGTTTCGCCTGTGTAATACCCAACCCGCACAACGCCGGCGGTGTACAAGTAACATAGCCAAGCTTTCCGACACCTGGTGAGGCTGTAGAGCGCTGTTCGTTGTAAGTGCTGCGATCTAGTGAACTTCAGTCGAAGCACGTCCTATTTCTATTAACAACGTAGCTAGTGCTGCACTCTAGCCAGCTAGCTAATGCAACACATAACCGTAGAACTCTAGGAGCATCTTAATTTTTGGGTTCAAAACACAGATCACAAATCTGACAGAATATGTTTTTTACTTTTTCTCATTTCAATGCACTATTCAAAATAGATTCCTTGTTTCTAATATTTCAAGAAAATTTAATTTTTATATTTTCAATTTATAGGCCAGGTCTGAAGTAGGGAAATTGTGGGGTTGAATGGTTAACGAATTTTTAATTATTAAATACTTCGTAAAACGCTGAAGTACGCCAGTCATGTTGACGTTTTCGCACCAAATTTGCATAAATTATAACTAACTTTATTTCTTTATAAGCATAATTTTTGCCGTGAACCTATTGCACCCCTTTAGCCAAAAATTGGCAATTTACTGAATGGGCCTATACTGGCGCGTAGATAAATGCGGAATCACAATAGCGGAAGCAACTTGGCAAATCTTGTTGTGAATTTTCAGCCTTCAGATTTTACTACTCACTCGTTTCTGCATTTTTTTTCTGGCTAGCAATGTGCGGTACTAAATCATATAGCAAACGGTTGCCACGCCACCAGCAATCATCCTCACATCGATCGTAAATTTATCTAGCGGATATTGATTGTTGTCTAGTGCCTTCACCTCTGAAGTGTGATGCGAAATGTGAACGTACGGCGGATAAACGACGGAAGTCGGGTTCGAAGCCACCATTTAAGTCACTAGATAGCTCACGTTACCAGGTTAGGGATCTAAATATTTGGGGGGTCGAGGTAGCAAATGTACTGAGCTGGAGAAGAACACTAAATTCCCGCCGCACACTTGTGCAAAACCGTCTGCTATTGTAACGTCACATTTAGCACCTGTTTAAATGCTGATTATGCGAGTTAAAACCAACCAAGAAAGAAAGAAAAATGAAAAACGAATCACCGGTGGGTAATTTTGTTCATTACTAATTTTCTTCGTTATAAGGGAGGTAATTACAATTCATAGTAATGTTGGTTCTATAGGTGGTGGAAGACTACACAATGTGCAAACATGTAGATCTCAAGTAGAATTATCAAATGTTTATCACTTTACCGCGAACTGCCCGTGGCAACTTTTCTTCAAGGGGGAGAGATAAAAATCATTGTGGTGTTACAAGTTTTTGAGCCATAGCTGTAATAGGAATGGAGTACATTTATTTCTTTTCCATGTGGAATAAATGGGAATTAATTATTGATTCAACTTTTGAGAGTGATTACAGAAGCGATAACAGTACAATAAGTCAAAGAATAATCGTCTCTATAATATAATTAAAAAACGATTTCTGCGTTGACAAAATCTTATTATCAAAATTTCATCGTAAATATAAGAAATTATATATAATAGATGGTATCCAACATTAATTTTGGTTTCCATTTACAAAGCTTAAGGGGCCGAGGTGGTGTAGTGGTTAGACTACTCGCCTTCCACGTAGGCGAATCGGGCTCGATTCCCGGCGGGGCCGCTTGGGAATCGTACCGGACGATGCCGCTGGCCGGCGGGTTTTCTCGGGGATCTCCCGCTTCCCCACCCTTGCATTCCGTAGCTGCTCCATACTCACCTCGCCCCACCCTCATCAGATCTCAAGACCTCGATGTTAAGAGCCGTCTAAATATCTATACGCATTCAAATCTTAAGTGTAAAATAATTTATTTCGTTGTCAATTTTTTTTAACTATAGAACGGATTATCTTCCACTTAACTGCTTATCGCTCTTTGCTTCATGTTACACTGACTGCTTGGTTCGTCTATAGTTCCTAGTTATTTGCTGTTCATTATCTGTGATTTGTCTTTTTTTTGTTCCTAGGCTTATTTCCAGCAATGGATACAATCCATTCAAATGCTCGCATTAATACAGATCCTATACCTGGTTGACGATATTCGTTTTGTCTCCAGATGGCGACTATTGCCGGAGAAGTCTGGAGACGACCGGGATCCGAGTCAGCCTGCTGCCCTACAGCACGGCGGCGTTGCCCTCGCTGCCGTCCAAGAGTGCACTTGTGCTGGCTGCCGAGTGCGCACTCGTGTCGCTGGCCTGGGCGTCGTTCGTCGGCTGGCTCGAGCTCCGAATCCACTGAATCACAGGATCCGGACGACGCTTCGCAGGATTCACAGGCAACGTTCTGCCTGGATGATACTATTTAAAGGCTCGGCAAATTATGTCGGCGATCACCTCTTCTGAACTCGATACGCCCTAAAGAGAAATCTTTAGTAACATAAACTCCTGAAGGTTACGTCTGGCCATATGGAAGTACTGAGATGGGTAGGAGATGGTCCTCCCAATACTACAATATGCATCACAGGGAAGCTGAATTCCTCGCAAATTAGATCTGTAATAGACTGTTAAACGCCACGAAAGTCAATGGATTAAACTACAAATGCCACTTAGTAATTTTTTACTTTCCGTTTAGTAAACTGCGTAGGAAATTCATAAAAATGCTGTTTTTAACAACAATGGTAATTTTTTTATCTTCGAAGATATTAAATATGGTACAAGCAAAATTTCCAGCGGGAGATAATAGTTTTTTTTTTTTTAACTTTTCTGGAAAATAAATCATACTCTCAGACCTTTATTTACTGAGATGCTCCTGCACTGATTTGAAAGGGCAAACATTTTACTAGGAAGTCCCCGTAGCAGGATATACCACTTCTAAAAACGCATGCACTCACATGTTCTGAAATGTTAAAACAATAATAATAAAGCCACGTATCTAAGCGTCCCTCCAGATTGCTCGTTTGCTAGAAGCGTGCGAAGATTCAGAAAGAATAAATCTAAAGGAAGAGCAGTTTGACGGAGAAACTTTAGCTTTGTTTTTCCCGTAATCTCAAGGAATCTCAATGTGTAAACGATAACGCTCAAAACGTGCGCTATTCCTTGTTGACTTACATGCAAAGAGAGGCATTTATTTCCGTAAATATTTTTATCGTGTTACACTTAGAGGGCTTCGTTCCCGCTTCAAAGTTTGTTGCTTGTATGTCATGTTTAGCCCAAAATTTAAATACATAAATTGTAATTTACATATTATACTTAAACATATATAATAGCATTGTGCGGATAATTTCCTGAAGGCATGATTATTTGACTAATAATACAGGAGGTGGTAATATACTGTATAACCACGCTTTGTTTTTTAAAAATGCATATTAAATTATCAGCCTATTCGAAACGTATCTGTTTGCGTATGTCCCCATACTTTATGGTCTTCGGTTTCATACTACCAGCAACAAAACGGTTTCATTTTCCAAGCACCCCTCAATTACAAAGAAGCAAACGGAAAATATTTTCCCTTATAGATATGGCAAGCAAAGACACACTTCATATTCGTCCTCTTTAGAGTGCGGCTAAATAGTCTCCAAATAGCACGCCGTCCATATTACCAACACAGTTTCATACTACGGCCTTCTTCTCTGACTGTTACTTACGCAGTCGCCCGCATAAAGTAATCAATTAGTTTTTTCTTGGCTGTTGCGGGTTAGAAAATATTACGTGTAGTAAAACGACAACAAATTAAGAAAGTTTCAAAACTTAGCTTATCCTTTTTGGTTTCAATTATTTGTAAAGTTAATCCAAAATATATATTTTAATGAAAAAATAACGAAGTCAAGAGTTCGGACCTAAAATTATTGTTAAGTATTGCATACATTTTTCTTTTTTCGCCAAAATTTTGAGTACATCTGGAGTTCAATTTGAGCACGCCTGAACATGCATGCATGGCAGTATTTTTCCTCGCTATGGGGTAAGACACATTACCCGAAAGTTTTTCTAGGATTGCCGAGTTACTGCATAATACATTCTCTCTCTCTTTTCTTCGTCAGTTTTTTTTTAGCCAGTTGTCTAACTGGGAAGGTAACATAGTAAACATATTCCTTTGGAGTTATTTGGAAACAACTTTGATACCCAATAGTTTGTTCCGCAACTAGAAAAATATNTAGTAAACATATTCCTTTGGAGTTATTTGGAAACAACTTTGATACCCAATAGTTTGTTCCGCAACTAGAAAAATATGACCAGATTAACCGCCCCAGATATTTTTTTGAACTGCAGACAATGGATATTCCCTCATTCTTTGCATAATTCATCTGGCAGTACGAACTTGCATACCAAATTGATACCATTACTCGGGTGTTTTCTAATTTAGACATTTAAGTCATGTATAATGGTACCTCGTTGGCTTACAGTAAAAATTCGTTATCTCTGGTCAGGTAATATTACAGGAGGGAGACAGAAAGAGAAGGAATGTTTTTATTCGAAATGTAAACTATAAAACTGCGTACCGAAAAGAACTATTTATTTTTATGTGAATAGTTTTATAATTTTTGTAGAAGAAACAGAAAGTTAAAAATCGCTGATTTCGGCTTTACAAAGGTTTGAAATTAAGGCAATGATTTTCATTTTTGGAATGCTTTCTTGCTTCTTCCACCTTTAACAGTATTGAGAGACAGTCTTCAACGGCCTCATAATAAATATGCTTCTCGTTGATACAGTATAATGGCGAGTAACGTACCTTGTATCCAGTTTACTTAAAAAAAATNCATAATAAATATGCTTCTCGTTGATACAGTATAATGGCGAGTAACGTACCTTGTATCCAGTTTACTTAAAAAAAATCAGTATCATTTAACAGATAGTATACGTTCACTACGAATTATATTTCCCCAGTTTTTTCCACAGTGTTNAAAAAAAATCAGTATCATTTAACAGATAGTATACGTTCACTACGAATTATATTTCCCCAGTTTTTTCCACAGTGTTTTTCAAGCCAAGCTCTTAAGCACCTGAACAAAATACTTACCCGTTCCACAAATTATCTACTCTGTGGTTCTGCTATACCTTTCAGAAAGTGAGTCCAGTTATCAGAAATGTACAATGTGAAAAAAATTACGATAACAAGAGGTTGTGTCGACAAACACACACGAACACTATACACTATTTGGCAAACATGTATATACCTGGAGGGAATAACTAAATTAATATAAAAATTGCTAAAGGATCTACTTTTCAGTCATTAGTTTTGAAGTGCTTGCCATTTGCGTGGCAGACGAAATATGCTTTTAGGGTGCTTTAATTATTTTATCAAATGTGTATTTTCTTCAAAACAAAAAACCAAATATATTACTTATGTGTGTACTGAGAATAAATGTGATATGAACTCAATGTTTACATTATCTGAGTTGTGTGTGCGAACATTTAATGAAAATCGCCACCAAGAGTATATATTAATAATTTTATCATTTTGATAGAATATATGTAAATTTGTATATTTTCTGGAAACGTACTTCGTGCCATAGTTAAGCTGTACTTAATATAATTTAAATGAATTTCAAGTAGGTTTGTGTGGCGCATCATAAATGTCTTTATGTCAATACTTTCAAATGTCGTGTACTATCAACATCCATGTGGTAACAAATTTTTATACTTCTTGTTATATGAATAAAGAGATTTGATACAAATTCTATGCATTTTGACAAGTCTGTATTTACAACACCCAATCTTTTTTTTTTCTACGACTTTTTCCCAGCTGTTAGTGGTGGACAGGAAGCTGTGCTGTTTTACGCAAATCGGAACTTATCATTGTAAAATATCGCTTCCGTATCTAAAATTATCGGGTCGCAGTAAGATAACTTTTGTCGATGCAGGGAAGCATCTCGCTTTTTGAGTGAAGCACTTTTACCCAGTCAAGAGCTATAAGTGTGTCTTTTAATTTTACTTTTAGTAAAAGGAATTATTGTGTATTCCGTGTTTTCTCAGAACGATTCCCGCAAACCATCAGTTCACTTCATCTAGTTCTTCGCGTGTGTAAATTCTTCCAGCAAAACACAGTTGATACGACTACGCCTCTACAGAACGTTGAGGTGATTGATTCTTCGTCTGAGTATCTTACACAAGCAGACACGCAATAAATGTCACACGAATCGCACCTCTATCATACACACAGTAAACAATTTCTGCACGTGTTATATTTACTTGGGATCTAGTTGCCGAAGATTTTCTTGTAGCTCTACAACCGAAATATTGTATATTCACAAAACATCATTATAGAAAGCATACAAAAGTATTTATGTAGATCAATGTTTATAAGAAACTTGGAAGTCTGCAGAACTTGCTTGTTAAAACTCAATATTAGTTTTACACATTCCACACTAAGGTTTTGTGGAATTTACTCGTCGTTATTTGTAACGTTACAAAAATATCTCTGACGACTACTTTCTATATAAAAAATTCCTTGAACAAACACAAAAAAAAATTACAGTGCAGTCAACATACTACTGTTCTACATCATGCCTTGATAAGGCTATTTTTATCCCAAATATCAGGTGCTAATTTCTTTCTTAAAATACTGTATCTACCTGCATATATTAACCTCGAGTTAGTTTCGCACTGCGGTCCACAATCATAATTTTGGAAAACTTTTGGAAGTTCTTGCATTGACATTCTAATATCAAATTCATTTTACTTAAGATGCCCCACATGAAAGGAAATTTCGAATACGGTAATTCTGATTTAAGCAAAAAATTTCTGATTTCCTATTTTACGTACATTGCATTCGCGCATCTAATAATTTGTGATTTTTCATACTTATGTGATGCTGATAAAAGTCCATATCGTTGATTGACTGTTGAGGCACTCGTCTTCTTTTATCTGTTTTCGCGTTTGAGGTTCAGAAAGGTGAATGATAAGGGCGACACTGCCGCCCGCGTCAATTGCATCATCGCCGCTACGGGCTTGTTATAGAAATCATACAAAACTGTATATGTAGCTAAATGTTTATAATAAACTTGAAGTCTGCAAAACTTCCTTGTCAAAATTCACCATTAGTTTTACACATTCAACATTAAGGTTTCATGAAATTGACTCTAATTTATTTATAGAGTTACGAAAACATTTTTGGTAACTAGTTTCCAAAAGCGTCCTTGTAAAAATACAAAAACAAGAAGTTACTGATAACTAATTAACCTACTTTCATCTACATAGGTGCAAATGAATTTAAGTAAAGTTCTTGAAAGTTCAGATGGTAGGTAGGCATTGACGTCTCATTGGCTGCAATACCGTTAGAGATTAAACCAGAAACATGTGAAACAGTACAAAGACAATTAAAATACACGAGTGACTTACCCGGGATTCGAATTCAGAAAAACTCGTAAAATTAAGCTAGCTTGCAATCAACTGTGTCAAGGGGGTAGGATACTGAGCATCCCCTTTGGATGTAATCAGTTTAATATTTTTAATGATACGGTTCACTAACCTGAAATAATTACACGGCCATTATTTTGAAAATAAGTGTCTCCGCCACTAATACACACAAGTTTACATGACCTACCTTAACGCTACTTGTGTGAAAAATTGGATGGAAATAGGTTAATTGGTCTCCGAGATATGACATAAAAACCTTATTTTTTTTAATGGGGCTATCTTACAAGATTGCTTAAAAAGAGGCTCTCTGCACGAGCATTAATGTCAGCATTAAAAGTTTGATTGAAATTATTACATTGCTAAATAAATATGCCAAACACATGCAAATATTTTTATGGCCGCCATTTTTAAAATTATTATCTCGCCCCATTTAAATTATGTAACTATACTTGGCCTTCTGTTGGTGTGCAAAATGTTGTGGAAATTAGTCGAATTATTCCGCAATTTTGGTGAAATTCAGTTCATGCGTTCAAAAATTGAAGGAGGGGACACACACACAGACACATGCACATACACACACATACACACACACATGCATACACAGACAGGAAAGTGATCTCATAAGCATTTCTTTCCTTCAGAAAGTAGGCTGAAAATTACAGTGTAATTGGTCTATGTCCCTTCTTTAAACCAATGTCGATGACATGCCCAGGAGTACAAAATCAGTCTACCTCATCTTTATTTTCATACAAACGAAAGCGGGAAATTTGTAATATGTGTTTGCCCTCAGTTATTATAATCACTTGTACAAAATAAAAGTTTCTGGGCTGTACTTGAAGGCAGCTGTTCGCTTTAAGTGCACTCCACTCCGCCAGGAGAATTTTTGTAGCATAAATTCAGTACTGCATCTGGCAATAAACGGATAACACGTTTTAAAAAAGTGGAAGCTAAAAAGCGACGATCGCCCTGGGCGTTGAGTTCTCGGAAACAAGTTTTTTCCTTTCTGTGTATTTTTTTAATTACATTAAAGACAATTTTTTTAACTACTGAGATTTGTGTACTTATTATAATTATAGTACGGAATGAAAATTTTAGTCGCAGTAAATGCTGATATATATATTGCTTGAGGAAAGCAAGAGAGAAATGTTTGCCTAAAGCACTGTATTCCAACCCAGCCCCATGGTGGATGAAGTGAATCACGTCTACAAAGCTTTGTAGTCGATCGTCCCCAAGGCCAGCATTGCCGCCTGATGGCGCGCCGGGGGGAGGTAGTGGGGCAAAGAGATGTCCGAGGAAGGGGTGAGGCAAGATAATACGCTCGCCCCAGGCCTGATCCCCCAGCCCCTATACAGAACTACTGACAGCATATGTATGGGGCAGGGTTAAGTTGGAGGGCATTTCCAAGCCGATTTGGATTCATTTAATCGGTTTATTTTCTCAAGTGCCGCAAGTTCTGTTTTTATATTCTAAGATATTCAAAGGTTTTCTTTTGATATACCTGTAAAGTCTACCTGGTACATAACTAATTTTTGCACCATTCAAAAACAGAAAGTTATAACTTAAAAATTACGAAAGCGATTTTTTTTCAAATGTTAGTGTTTGTGTAATAACATATTCAGGCATTGTTTCATGTATTTTAAATTCGATATTCACAGTAAATATATTGAAAGTATAAAAAAACACAACTGGACTGTTCTTTTTAATGACGAAGATGATAATATTGTTATTACAAGGTCGTTCTTAAAACATATATGTACAACAAAACCACTGACGAAACAACGTCTCTAAATTAGGAAGGGACACACCTTTAGACGCCCTCTTAGAGATGTAGGACACGCCATTGGGCACCCCTGTTAAGATATTTTTTGCGTGTCTCAATAATTTCATTTTGGTGCAATCTAAACCTAAATCACATGTTGCACAAAATTTACGCAAAGGTCTATAACCCAGAAACGATGATGTACACAAGTATAGGTGGTTCACGATAAAGTGAGCACATTTGAGGCCCTAGTTACTCTTTCCACTTAGCCATTTCTTATCCATTAACCACCTTTTCAAAGAAATATTGTCATGTAAGTAATAAGCACAGTATATATATATATATATATATATATATATATATATATATATATATATTTCACCACACTATGAAGTTTACGTCTAAAGCTAAAATAAAATATATTTATTGACTATCATTCGAAATGGCAGGGCTTTCAAAAGTGCTCACTTTACCGTGAATAGTCTATATCAGAAACCAACCGTAACAATTCATTAGAAATTGTATAAAATCAACCCGTCTCATTGAACGAAGACATTTCAACTGACCGTTTAGTCCCATTCTGGAGCCGTTTGCCATATTTAGGGAGGAGTCAATATATACCATGTCCCGGCCCGCACAGCGTGGCCGCGGTGGTGTTGTAGTTTAAGACTACTCGGGTTCGATTCGCGGCATGGTCGCTCCCCGGATTTTCTCGTGTGGGAACCGTGCCGGACAATACCGCTCGTCAGCGGGTTTTCTCGGGGATC
>NQII01002742.1:28226-125859 GCA_002778355.1 Clitarchus hookeri
CACCGACTCTGAAGCCCCCGCTGTTAAGAGCCGCCCAAATCTCTTCTTCACCCTACCCCATAGCCATTACGCTACTGAACAAAGCCGAGAACGCACCAATGGCGTTGCTATAAAGAGCACATGCGCGCTGCACATACACTACTTGCCCTCAGCAGGTTGGCTATTCCATTCATCACACCAAGTTTTTAGGTGTTTGCAAGCGAGTAAAACTTAACAAAGAGGTACACAACTTGTGTTGCGTCGGCACTGGCGCATTCCTCCGGAGAATCATAACCATTACCACGCTGAAAGGTCAGTGTTCAAAAGAGCGTTAATCTCAACTATTGAATGAAACGAGTGCAGACGAGAACAACAAACTTTATCCTTCAGCCACGCCATCTTGGCGAACACGCTGAGTGACGCCATAAACGAAACAAATCCACTAGCGGCCATAAACACAATCTGAAGTCCCAACAGTGGAGACGTGGTTTCTTGTACACGTCCCAGATCGACAGTTTTTGTAAAACATTTTATATGCTTCAAGGTTACGTCTTACCATAAAGCACTGCGAAGGGCTCTCCCAAGACTGTGACACGTGCAGTCATGGTAAGCTGAATTTCTCGCCAATTAGATCTGCAGAAGTAAGATATTATTACACGAAATGTAAGCCAATGGATTAAGCTACATGCCACTTTGTACTTTTCTTCTTTCTCTTAAGAAAACTACTCAGTAAAACCTTAAATATGTTATTTTTTAACCATTTTCACTATTTTCTTTTTTCGAATATATTGTATAGGATAAAAATAAAAACTGGTGGCTGTAGATAATTGCTTTTTCTACCTTTCCCCTGGAGAAAAGGTCGTATTTCTAGAGTATTTATGCACTGAGATAGGCGTGCATGCGCAAACACTGCTTTTAAAGGAAATCTTGTATTAGGGGGTCTAAAAATTTTTGCCGCCAGATAGAACTAATGTTACGTGTGTTCCAGATTTTTTTGGTTTTTTATTTTGCATGTTAACAAAAATGGGATGATCGTAATCTTCATAAAATAAATATAATATTCCTTCTAATCTTCCAAACTGTAGTGTTATAACTAGGTTCACCTGTTTTTCACGGAATGATTCCACGAGACTCCAAAACACGTTAGTTCAAAACCAACATCGTGGTTAGATGATTTTATCCGCACGCGTCGTAAGTGTCTGCCAGCCAATCACGGATGTTCAGTGTCAGGGTAACTTTAACATGATTGGCCCAGTCGAGTATAAAATGTCTTCTCGTACAGACATGAGACCTACAGCCGAAGGAAATTTACAAACTTGCACGTAAGATGTTGAAGTATATATAGCCTGCACGAAAATCTTTTCACGGAAAACAGGTGACATTAATTATAACCTACAATCAACAAAACAAAATAATAAAAACTGAAACGCTACACAATATGTTTCAATAATATCTGGGGTGGGGTCTAAGTACGTGTACACAAACTTGATTTATGGACAGGAGAATTATCGAGCTGACACAAAGAAGGGCCTGTTATACACTGTTGTCGTAATGTTGGAAGTAAACGGTTCATTTAAATATTACTGGGACGCAATTTCCAAATGCAGCAATAACCATGATACCCATTACAATACTTCACATAATTTTATATATTTTAATATAACTAAGATATAAATACAATCAGTGTTTTTTCTAACTAGTAAGAAAAATACAGATGGCCTTTAGATTGGGGTATCATTACATATCTGAAGAACTAAGTTTGATAGTGGGACCTGATAGGTTGAGTGGAGGTTCTAATGTGTTTACAGGATTTTATTGAGGTACTTCAGTTTATTCCTCGTATTTATTCCCCCACTTTTCTCTCATATATTCGGTAAGTTTGTCATTCTTGCAGGACAGTTGGCTACGCTTAGCTGAAGTTTTCTCTCGTTTCATAATTGTTGACCTTCACTGATACATAATCGATAATCTTGTAAATGTAATACAGGGCGATAATAGTAATATCACATAAGTATCATCTATAACATCTACTGAACTACGCCCAGATTAATATTTATAGTTAAATGAGATTTCAAAAATTTGAGAGGAATTTAAATATTTTCAATAAATAATACACCCATCGATAACGGCGACAAAACGTAGGCTTGAAAAGCTACCGTCTAATCAGTATTATTCAGAATGCAACGACATGACGTAAACGACAAGGTACAATATGTTACCTTGTGAGTAGAGTAGTCAGTGTACTTCACGAATGAAACAGAATCGTAACATTTTCAACTCCTGGTATTTCAGGATCGCGTACAGCTCATGTGTACATTTTTGAACTCTTGTTAGTAGACAATTAACTCACGGTAGTCAAAGTAGCGGAAACGTATTGTGCACAATGGCTTTGTTACCAAAACACGTGCGTTCGGTTGTTTGGATGATGCCGATTGTAACGCAGCGACATTGCTCACGCATGCGCAGAGGCGGCGAGTGGTGAAACTGCAATCAGTTACTCGCTGTGCGTCATCAGCGATGCGCAACGTGATTGGCTGTTCGGTTCCCGCCGCCAAGTCAGCTGTGTCGCCACGTCCCGGTGACGAGTGCCTTGTCAACAGACGTGGTCTTTATACACTGAAGAGCAAAAATAACTGGTACACCTGCCTAATATCGTGTAGGAGGCATTTCACACCATGAATCCTGCAGGGCAGTTCACAATTCCATAGGAGTGCGAGGCGGTGGATATCTCTTCTGAACAGCACGTTGCAAGGCATCCCAGATATGCTCAATAATATTCATATCTTGTGATTTAGGTGGCCAATGGAAGTGTATAAAGTCAGAAGAGTGTTCCTGGAGCCACTCGGTAGCAACTCTCGACGTGTGGGGTATCGCATTGTCCTGCTAGAATTGTCCACGTCCGTCGGAATGCACAATGGACATGAATGGGTGCAGGTAATTGGACAAGATGCTTACGTATCTGTCACCTGTCAGAGTCATATCTAGACGTATCAGGGGTCCCATTTCACGCCAACTGCACACGCCCCATACCATGAAAGAGCCTCCACCAGCTTGAACAGTCCCCTGTTGACATGTAGGGTCCATGGATTCATGAGGATGTCTCCATACCCGTACACGTCCATCCACCCGATACAATTGGAAACGAGACTCGTCAGACCAGGCAACGTGTCATCAACAGTCCAATGGCGGTGTTGGCGGGCCCAGGCGAGGCGTAAATCTTTGTATCGTGCAGTCAACAACGGTACACGAGTTGGCCTTCGGCTCCGAAAGCACATACCAATGATGGCCCGTTGAATAGTTCACACGCTGGCACTTGTTGATGCCCCAGCATTGAAATCTGCGCCAATGTGAGAAAGGGTAGCACGTCTGTCACGTTGAATGATTCTCGTCAGTCGTCGTTTGTCCCGTTCTTTCACGATCTCTTTCCGGCCGCAGCGATGTCGAAGATTTTATGTTTTACCGGATTCCCGATATTCACGGTACACTCTTGAAATGGTCGTACGCGAAAATCCAAATGTTATCGCTACCTCGGAGATGCTATGTCCCATCTCTCGTGCGCCGACTATAACACCACATTCAAACTCACTTAAATCTTGATAACCTGTCATTGTAGCAGCAGTAACCGATCTAGCAACTTTGCCAGACGTTTGTTGTCTTATATAGGCGCTTCCGACCGCATCGCGTTACTCTGATTGGTTCATTCCTCTGTTATTTGCATACGCACGCCTATACCAGTTTTTTTGGCTCTCCATTGTAATTGTTCGCACAGGTGTGGAGTATAAAGCGGTGAGTTGGTATATTAACGTTATTTTATAAACTTAAAAATGGATATAGCCCATTTCATGGTTACATCCGACTTTTCTGAAGCTCTGTTAAAGTTATAGTTACAGAATATTCCTCCGTCTTACACAAACGAAACTTAACCAAGTTTATAAAACTTCACCAAAATGACAGCTCACCGCATTCATGCGCGAAGAACTATTTCTTACTGGGCATTACCAACATGCCTGTTTCTTATCTGTTTTCATTAATAGGCTATTAATTTTAAATGAAACGTAATTTATATCTAAAATATAAGTAAAAGTTTTAAAAAAAGTTTTACTGTCGTTATGTGGGTGATTCACTGTGTATAAAAATGACTATGAAAATATAAAATTGTATCCAGTGGCGTGATTTGAACTCGGAAATTAATTTGACAGTACAACACATTATTTACTCGCCTACCACGCTTTGTCAAGAAAAAGTGTTGTAAATAAGGAATCGTATAGAGAATGATGCACGTACCTCTTAGTTTCTAGTCAAGTGTGTACGATTGTTTTTTTTTTTATTTCAGGTAGAAAAACAGGTCTAAGAAAAAGAGTTATATTTTCGTAATGTATTTCACTGCGGGATTTCAACAAGAATCTTAAAATTAACATTCAATAATTCGAACCACTCACCTTTGCACGAAGTATTTCGTAGATATGGATTTGACATTAAAGTGACGAACGCGCCTGTTTAAGGCTGTTCCTCAATTGACCTTGAGAAAGCTCTCTCGTGCTCTCGCTCTCGCGAACACGTCATTATGACGTCGGAGGGAACGCTCTCTGGTAGTCTCAATTCGTCGGAGAGAGCGCGAAAGAGCGAGAGCACAGAGAGAGAGCACGAAGTTGTTTCCTCGCTGGCGCTCTCTCGCTCTCTCTGACCACGCGCCATATTTGTTTACACCATTTCCGTGTTTGAATAAGGTTATGTAGCATTCCGGGTCAAAACCACGTCACATTGTTACTGTAAGTGAATAATTTCAACTGTTTTTACACAACGAAATAACGTTTGAAACACGTGTGTGTATATATATGTGTGTGTGCGTGCGTGCGTGTGAGAGAGAGAGAGTGTGTGTGTGTGTGTGTGGATTTCTGACAAAGTCTCGTTTTTTTGTCACTTTGCTGCCAACATGACGGTAATATANTGCGCTAATAATTATTCTGGTAGTGTTATAATTATTTGTGATTTATTTTAACACATACATATTATTTACAATAGCTACGATCGCGATTTTAGGTTAACATGATTTCCCGCATTTTTGCATCAACTATCTACGCGAAGTTGGAGAGAAATGAGAGAGTGGTTAGTCTCACTTCCACAGAGCGAGAACTTGAGAGAGCGCGAAGCAGTGCTCTCTTGCTCGCTTTCAGCGAATAAAATCAGTCCTATTAGCGATTCGAATTGTTTAGTGGGTAGTCTATATACATAGGATATGTTTAATACTCAAGCTTATGCATACGTACTAGCCCACGCATGGGTCCATAATTTATTCTGCATTTTGTACAAATTTCACGTCTTTTCCAGTATATTCTTACTGGGCATAGCCGAACCACTGCTTTTTTTTTTTTTTATTAGAAGTGGCTGTGTCTCAGCAACAATATGTTTAGCTTTATTTGTTCCGTTAGACATACCCTGATGTTATTGGCATTCAATCATCATAAATAATATACCATTTAATACACTTACCACAGTAATTATAACTAGGAATTCATGCTCCAGTTCTACATTTGGAAGAAAAATCTATCACTTTTTATTACGAACGGTGTGTCCATTTTTTTCCTGTTTCGAATAGTCTGTCTAAGGTCATTTTAGTACGTAGGCTACTAACGGCAGAAGGCGTTATTTGCGCGGAAGAAGACAGCTTTGATTCACATAAAGAGGTTTTTTATAGCCTATCCCAGGATTTGTGGCGCATATTTACAAGAGAAACTATTCAAATATTAAGGCATCTTTCCACTATAAGGTACAAAACCTGTAACTTAAAAACATTATTAATACTTGTAATATAAAACACCTCAGCTGTTATTAGATAGTGCTAAATATTTAACTGATATTAATAGCCACATAAATATATATCTGCAATGCACGTAGTCATTGGTTTAATCAAAACGTTAGTTTAATTATGATAAAAATACAGGTTAGACCATAACTAGAAACCATAATTAGTTTTGCAATTAAAATAAAATGTTTTAAAAAATGTATTGTACGTGTAAATGTTTGTTAACTAAATATTTTTAGGGAGGAATTCGTTTTAACTTTTCATTTTAATTAATTCTCAAGGGTCATTATTTTTTGTGNTAACTAAATATTTTTAGGGAGGAATTCGTTTTAACTTTTCATTTTAATTAATTCTCAAGGGTCATTATTTTTTGTGGTCCTTCTTATGACCACTCTATCTCATATCTAGAGAAAGCCGAACCAGTGGTGGCTGGGAATCCACTCCCAGGGTGACTCATTACTTTATCAAATAATTGGCAAGCAAGTGATTCGGTCTTAACTAAAATAAGTAAAATCAAGACGTTCAGCCACTTCTAGCTAACCTATACATAACGAGGGGATGTAAAAATCAATGTTGCGCAAGTCCTTTTACTAAATTTCTGCTTCCATAACAGAAAAAAAAATGCTAATAAGATAAAAAGCACGGATTTGTGTGTGTATATTTTGAACAACAATTACAAACACGTAAGCTATTTCAAATTAAATGGGCTATGCACATTTTCATAAAAAAATATATATATTTTAGTACTTAATCGTGCTGAAAGCCTATGTAAATTATCCAAATTTAGCAAAACAGGGGTGCCGAGACTGGTCATTGTAAGCAGGACACAGTGTGTCAGTCTGGCTCGCCCGCCAGCCAAGCGGCAGAAACAGCAAACAGGCAGGGAAGCATTCACTTGCAGACAGTAATCCGATTGAGAGAAGAGATAACGAGCAGCCTGCTAAGTGCCATCCCCATTCTTTCCACATTTGAACCCTACTGGCCACTCGCCTGGAAGAAGTTTCGCCACTCGCCACTACCATCATTTCCAGCAGCACTACATTGACGGGAAGAAATTTCTGAAATCTGAACAGAATTGTCTTTAAAACTACCAATTTTATACTTTAAATGATTGCTAGTTCGGCATTTTCGGACACAGCATTGATGTGTGCCAGCAATAAAAATGTTAGTTATTGTTTATTCTTTGTTATTCTGTAGTTATTACCCTCGTCNCAGCATTGATGTGTGCCAGCAATAAAAATGTTAGTTATTGTTTATTCTTTGTTATTCTGTAGTTATTACCCTCGTCCACTGTGCATGTGCAGAGTGGGAAGCAATTTCCTAGGAGCCTGCACTCATCGCTAGCGAAAATTTGAAACTTTTTTAAATCATTAGTTTGGCTTTCTCGGATTTTGTAGAGGTGTTTTCTAGCCATACAATGCTAGCACAGTGACTTCAAAATGTCATATCCTATTTTTGTCTGTATCTAAGTTTTACATAATGCATAGTGGACAATTTCTCCGAAGTCTGCACATTGGCCTTATGCAGAGGCACAAATAAATATTATTTAATAACAGAAGTATTTTACTTATGTAAACCAAATTTCATCAGAACAAAGCAGAAGGTTGTATGTTCACATGATAAAAACCTCGTACACATATTTGCAACAGGTCTTGTATTATGAAGTCACAGATTAATAAAATTAATTATTAAATATCTCTACTGAATTAAAAAAAAAAAATGAATAAAATCATGAATGCACAACAAAAATAGCTTAAAAAATTAATGTACGAAATTTCATCGAGATCGGCCAACAACACTGTAACTAGTGCTCCACCTTAATATGAGGAAATACTTATCNCAGCATTGATGTGTGCCAGCAATAAAAATGTTAGTTATTGTTTATTCTTTGTTATTCTGTAGTTATTACCCTCGTGCACTGTGTATGTGCAGAGTGGGAAGCAATTTCCTAGGAGCCTGCACTCATCGCTAGCAAAAATTTGAAACTTTTTTAAATCATTAGTTTGGCTTTCTCGGATTTTGTAGAGGTGTTTTCTAGCCATACAATGCTAGCACAGTGACTTCAAAATGTCATATCCTATTTTTGTCTGTATCTAAGTTTTACATAATGCATAGTGGACAATTTCTCCGAAATNATCTAAGTTTTACATAATGCATAGTGGACAATTTCTCCGAAATCTGCACATTGGCCTTATGCAGAGGCACAAATAAATATTATTTAATAACAGAAGTATTTTACTTATGTAAACCAAATTTCATCAGAACAAAGCAGAAGGTTGTATGTTCACATGATAAAAACCTCGTACACATATTTGCAACAGGTCTTGTATTATAAATCCACAGATTAATAAAATTAATTATTAAATATCTCTACTGAATTTAAAAAAAAAATGAATAAAATCATGAATGCACAACAAAAATAGCTTAAAAAATAAATGTACGAAATTTCATCGAGATCGGCCAACAACACTGTAACTAGTGCTCCACCTTAATATGAGGAAATACTTATCCTGCGTCTTTGTCAACATCTCCGGCTGCACGCCAGTCAATATTCCTGTCAAGCCCCGTTCACGCCGGAGCGAACAGAAGCGAACAAGTGCAAACGAGCCTAGGTTCTAGCATTCTCGCGAGAGTAAACGATAGGCAAGCGCGCAAACAAGCACCCTTCGCACGCGTTCGTTCAATGTTCGGTTCGCATTCGCTGATGATCCGTTCGTTGTCCGTCACTCAGCGAACCATCAGTGGGCAATCGTATTCGCCCTGTCGTTCCATGTCCAGTTTTCGCGCCTCGTTTATACCGGGACGAAAAGTGACTGCTCGCGAACGTTTTCTGGCTCGCTTTTTTTATTATCGTTCGTCTTTTTCTCTCTTTCTCTCTCTCTCTCTCTNAACGTTTTCTGGCTCGCTTTTTTGATTATTGTTCGTCTTTTTTTTTCTCTCTCTCTCTCTCTCCCTTCCGTTCACTCCCTGTGTAAACAAGGCGCGAATAGCTCCGAATCAAAGAGGAGGGAATGGAATCAAACAAACGTGCGAATGGTTCACTTTTACTCGTTCGCGCCCGTTCGCTTCTGTTTGCTCCGGTGTAAACCGGGATTCTCCTTTCAGGCCGTTTTGTTTACAGTAACAATATTTTGTTTTAAGGCCATAATTCACGGTAATAATTTATTTCATTTTCTGAATTATATTTATAGAAGGACCACACAAATGTTAATATTTGTAATCAAATTATTATAGATTTCAAAATATAGCTCTGAAATGTCGAAAATTTCGGAATATGGGAGCCCAAGTTTCTAAGATACTAATTAACTTTGCCAAATAAATCGAATGACATGTGACCTATATCATACGCACAACATATTAATTAAGTATCAAGACTCAGATCTGCGTCAAGACGACAACGCGATAGGCATGGCGTTAGAAGAAATTCCCAATACCTGATTGATAAATAATGGAAACAAGAAAATGATAGGCATATAATAAGTTTTTGGTTATGAAAGCAGGCTAAGAGTATGATCTCTGTTTGTTTAGCACCCCTCCCCCCNNACCCCTGAGCTATTAAATCGATGCTGCGCCCCTGCACACAACAGCGATTTTATAGGCTCTTCAATATATACTGAGCACTTTTGAAAGCCATGCTTGAGATATCCTTGCGTGCGCATTGTGTATTCTTTCACTACACGTAAAACTGCCACTTTATTCATACGTCGGTCAAGTGAAACTAAGAAAATATTAGAAAAGTAAATATTTAAACGTTTGCTCATTCTTGCACGTACGTGCATTAAAAAACAGAAAGTAAAATTAACTATTTCAGTATTCACAAACGTTTACCTAGCACTTTTTAATTCAACGTTAGGAAGTGGAACTACTTTCCGTCTGCCGTTACCAACTTCACTAGGCCCTTGGCAGGAAAGGGCAGTGACATATTTCAAAGGTTGTTATCAAAAGTTCTGAACTAACCGTCAACAGTATATTCTAGTTCTTACCGCTGACTAGACGGCACACATTTCAACTTGCGTCCGAAAAAAAAAAAATTAACAAAANAAAAAAAAAAAAAAAAAAAAAAAAAAAAAAAAAAGGAACCATCAATGTATCGCAACACGAAATCCAAAGTGAAGCCCGAGAACAAAACCTGCGCGTTGCAAAACGGATGCTGTCGGACACCGCGGTAAAAACAGCGTATTGCGTGGTTCACTCGCCTGTCGGAATTCCTCGAACCGTTAGCGGGTTTCGGCACGGGACAATCGGGCGAACGAGTAATTCCATAATCGGAAGCGGGCCGGCGACCCCCGCCGAAGAGGCACGTTGTCACGTACGGACCTGCGCTCTCTATTCTTCTTGCCAGCACGTCCTTCATCGCTCGCGTGGGGAGAACACGCGAACGATGTCTTCTCATCCCGAGCGCACCGGATCGTTCGTCACTGCTCGAAAAAAAACGATTGGGCGGCTCTTGACATCGAGGTCTTGAGAGTCGACAAACAAGTGAAATCCAGTGAAATATAGTTCGTTCACGATTACTTCCAGCATTTTTGAAGCTCTGCTTAAGTTCTACTTTCAGGATATTCCCCCACCTCGTGCAGACAAAGCTTAATCAGGTTCAAAAATTTACCCCAAAGGGACAACGAACCACGCTCGTGCCCACTGAGCGCAATAATATTTTACATGAGAACTCTTTATTACTAGGCATTACCAACACACCTGTTTTATCTGTGTTTTATTCATATTAATTATAGACGAAATATTATAATTTATAGATAAAGGTACAATTTAGTCAAAAATAAGGTACTATTGTGTTATCACAGTTATAAAACGCTTGTGATGCATGGCATATTTAAGAAGCAACAAAACACGCCATATATGGGGTGATTTTTCAAAGGTTTGATTCCGAAAGTGTTAAGAAACCGCGAATAGACTATACAAGCCCTTTATTCCGCCCCTCCCCAAGGTTTACTTTCTTTCTTATCGACCCAACAGTTTAAGCACATATTAGGAGTGTACACAGATACGAAATGTCGTGGCGGTCCCTCTGATGTGCGCCTACCCTCTCTCTGATTGGCTGCGCGAGGCTCTGGGAACGGGCTTTGTGCCTGATTGACTACTGCACGTCGCGAAAGGTTTCCTGTTGGCTGGGCTCTCAGCTGGCGAGTTAGGATACCAGGGTACTGATTGGCGAACCTCGTTACAATACGTTGCTGGCGTGTGCGGTGGCTGGAGTTTGCGATACAAGCGGATGTTTCACCTCAACAGCCAAACATTTCTTTCTGGATTTTGAGGATATTTTAAAGTTTTGCGACACGGTATCAATGGTAAACTAATTGCAATATCAAATCATTTTAAAAATAAAATTTATACTGTTTTTTTACCGTAGATATGAGAATTTTAACTTAAAATCACAATTCGTAAAAATTGCAAACAGTTATTTGAAAACATATTTTGGTTTAATCTATACTGAGTCTTGACGTCAGTGGGTTGCATGTTACGATTTCTATGAAATCCAACACTTCTGGTGGTTTTGACTTGAAATATTATCTACAAAGTAAAAAATTTGAATACGGAGGAACCGCTCCAAAATTTTTTAATCATAATTAGCCGAACAATTATTTTGAGCTACATTCTAACGTGTTAAAATTGTTCAGTTTTAAGATATGCATGAAAAAATAATATAAAAGACTTAAAATACCTATATATTCTTACATTTAGTTTTGAAATATCATTTTCATCCATCGTCATCACCTTTTTGAGACTATTATTTTATATCACAACGAAAAATAGTGTAATATGCTAAACTTGTAGAAAATAGTTTTAGACTAGCAGTTTGGACGAAACATGAACAAGCGTGTACATGCAAACTTAGAAAAATTGTCTAACTACCTGTGTTGTCAGTAATTGTAATGGACATACTGACAACAAACCAAGGGGCGCATAAACAAGGAAGATTCAGCGTTTCCGAACATCCCCTCCCCCAACCCGATGACACTGAAATATGCTGCAATATATAAATGGTAACTACTTTGTAATACATTCATGAATTATTTTCTGTCATCACCGCAGGGAATAAATACGTACGAAAACTAAGTTATACTAAGGCCTTGTAAAGCTATTTGTTCAGAGGATTTGTTTTATGCGACTTATACAGACTTGTAACTTCTTCAGTCCCTCTCTACGAAAAATTTGTGCGTGCCTCCTTTAACAGACGTACACGAGGAATCTGAGAAATGGTGTAAGACATGAAGAAAATATGTTTTTCAAATTTTTTACTTTGTAAGTGACTGGAACATGTTCGTTTTGTGGAACAGGCTATTCTGTTCAAGTCTTCGTTGCTCCCTGACAATTGAACGCATGTCATAATGAAAGCCAGGCCCCAGCAACTCGAATGAGGAAAACAAATCCTTATTGAAGAAACTTGAAGCCGAGTATCTGCGGTCATAATATTTCGGCATTTAAAAGAAAATTAATATTGAAACAAAGCATTTACTACATGAACGTTGCATAAACGTGCAATAAATTGACGTTTCGTTTTTCCTCTTTAAACATTTTAAATACATGGGCTTGGTTTATAAATTTTAATTCTGGTGGTGGTAGCACACCCTTCTTTGTCTACGTGGATTTCACGTCTGATATCTCGTAGATGTGTAATTTCGTTTATATTAGCATGAAATAGTAATATGAAGTAGCATTTTCACCTCCATTACTATGATTTCTATTCTCTTAATTTCATTTGTGGAATGAAATAGCGGCGAATAAACGACGCAATCAATAATACTGCCCAGAAAACGCAGGCCTGTATTAAAATAGAAATAAAATGCAGCTAGTGACGTCGTGCGAATTTTCTGCCAACATAACAAAGTTAACGTTTGTAGTTAACTCTGAGTTCTAACACTGGAGTTCCCCAAGAACATAATATACTTCAGCAAACAAATGAATAAACTAAGGTTCTGTCATTATCTGCCAAGATGCAACTATATATTTGCATGCTGATTGTTGGCGGTGAATACCGCATTCACTTGCTAGGTCTTTACGTAAGTGTGTGATTTAGTTGGTGTGCGATTTTTTCTATCTTTTTTTTAAAAACACCAAAATCTCATTATTACGAATTACCTTTTAAGTCAATGCATACCTGAAAGGGGCTATGGGCGTAGCTAAATAATGAGTCATTATTAGGTAGAGAACAACAGTATAAGATGGGGTTTATTGAAAATAAGGATTAAACAATAACTATTTGCGTGACTATTGATCGGGGGAGCTTAAATGGAATACCAAAACGCTAATTAGTTATATCAAGTTTTATTACCGAACGCCACTACTATTACAATATAATTGGAAAGTTTCCACCTTGTTCATGACGCCGGAGGCTGACTCTAGGAGGCGGTTAACGACGGCCGGACACACCCATCTCCACGTTTTCTTGGTCTGCTGCCCCGATGACAAAAGACGCTGCTCCTAGTGTTACGTCGGCCTATATCGGGAGCGTTTTATAATATTTTCGGTCCCGTTTACTGGTCGGTGGAGGAGGTTTCTGCAACTGTCTTTCGCAAGGTGTTATTGAAATCACGCTCGTGCCCTGGTTAAACGTTTGAAAGTGTAATCAGGCAGGTCGTTCAGCTAAGGCCTGGCCACTTCACAAAATCATAATCATGTGAAAATTATGCGTGTAGCGAAGGAAATACCTACTTTATGGTTGCCTTTCGAGGCGGGGGCGGCGTGGGTGCCCTTCATAATCCTGTGGCTGACGGTACTTCTGTGTGCAAATGTTTGTATAGAGAACATTCTATTCTTTCTGTTCTATTTACTTGGGTGTATAAGAAGCCAGAAAAAGTTGGGTGGCCACGCCCAACCCCCACGGTTTCTCAGTATGATGTAATTAAAGATGGTTGGCGTCACTCAACTCGCCCTCTCTTAAGTTAAGATTTTTAGCGATAATGTAAATATTATTAAAAACCTTTTTTTAGGCGAAAATTGTTGAGCATTAAATTGTCTACGANGTTGGCGTCACTCAACTCGCCCTCTCTTAAGTTAAGATTTTTAGCGATAATGTAAATATTATTAAAAACCTTTTTTAGGCGAAAATTGTTGAGCATTAAATTGTCTACTAATTTTTTCAAACAATTTTTTATATCTCAAATATTTAGCTTCGTAAAGTACAATTTTCTAATTATAAGTACGCAAAGATTCTCTTTATATAATATTTGCCTTTCACAGCAAGAAAATAATTATGTTAAACAAATCATTTTTTTTCATTTTCTCTTAATATTATTGGTATTGCGTAAATACACCATTTAAAGTCCTTAAAGTAATTTTTTTGCCATTTTTGCTAGAGAAAGCAGTGAAAATTGTATGGCATTCTAACAGCTTTGTTTATACATGTAAAAGGCCATTTACAATATTATTTTAAGTTAAATTTTTTTTTAATTTTTTTTTTTAGCACATGTGTGTATATTGCCAATTGTATTTAAATGGGTTCCTAAAATCAATTTGGTCGATTTCAACACTGTTGCGTATGCAAAACAAACAACATGGAACTTCAGCGTTCCTACACACACACATTGATGCAGCGCACTTGATACGTGTGCATGCCCCAGTGCAGTCGTCTGGCATTGCAATCATGAGCTACGATGGCAGTGGAACATTATCTATCATTTCAAAGCCAGACTAAAGTGGATCTAACGTTGCTTGTGCTTCATCAAGGCAGCGTGTCATTAGGTATGTGCGGAATAAAGCACGAAGAACATGCACGTGTGCGCCTGCACTTGTTTGGGGCAGGTCGTCGAGAGAAATATCTTCCCGTGGAGGCACTTCCAAAGTCTGAACTCATCAAATGTCTTGCAACACGAGCCTTTCAACAATTGCACTAAGTACTGTTCGGCAACTGACATGTCTCTGTCGAACTCTGTACATAATGCTGTACATAATACTGCACAGGATTACAGTCAACTTCAGCTATCTTGGTACCAAACTTTCTCGTACAGTCAGTGCCAGAAAGAGCATGAACCGCTGGTAATGCTTGGCACATGTCTTGTCCAAGTGTTTAAGCTAACATGTGAGTTGGAATAAGCCTTGTCGTCACTAACGCCAGTTCTTAGTCACGCTTCGTTCACTTCTAATAGAGTGAAATAGAGCCAGGACCATGATGCCAGTGTCAGAACCGACAAGCAAGATTTTCTTTAGCCCTTAATTAGCTACATTCTCTAATTGAATCATCATCCTGAAGTCGGCTTCTTCTATTACAAATCTGTCCATGGCAGGTATTGGTTCTTCAATGCCATTTTGAACACTCGCGCACTTGACACTAATTTCATCCGAGGAACCAGAGAGTGCACCTCCTAACACATGCAGCTGACTAGTTGATTTAGTCACAATCAGAAATTTTATACTAGTTGTTGAATATTCCTGAAGTAACAATTTATTTGTCGATGACGGTCAAAAAGTGTCCATTTGAATCAGTATATTGTCTTCAGATTATATTTTAGAAAAAACAATGACTTTTTTTTTGCCTTGACACGCGTTCAGAGTCTTTATCAGAACACTTTTGGTAACTATCAAACACATGGGGTATCCTGGAAGCACCAGCAGAGAATCATGATGTTAATGTCGAGTAGGTAGTGGCAACATCACCAAACATTTCCTTCTTCTTTGCTACTACAGCTCTTAAACAGTTCATTACATCGATGATGAAACCAGTATATTTATCTGGCTGTAATTTCGCTCTTTTTTTGGTCTTCACTCAGTCTCGTGCCTAATTCCTGCATAGGAATACTTTTTTTGCTTTTAACATGAAACCCAATCTCATTTTTAAAAAAAAGCATTGAATCATCTGATAATTCAAACTGAAACTAGCACGTTCATACCCACAAAGTTGAGGGATTTGAACTATTATTTTCGTGGCAGTCTTTAAACACTTTCTATTCAGCAATTCTTTCACTTTTTTCTCTGATTTATATTGAGTACCGAACGTGGGTAACTTCGTGTGATGCACTGTGTCCCAGATACGTGCAGACTTTTCAACATACCTGGTCTTTCTGTATTCTTCGTAAATTTCAATGTCTTGTTTGCACACATTCAACAATTTCTCTTCTGCCTCAGAAGCCACTGCTACCTGTGTTACAAAATTATGTAGTGATGTGTTGCCAGATACTTGAGAGGGGTTTCCTATTTCCAATATATACTACACTACAGTCAATATCATTTTGGTGGTGGTCTCTGTCTTATTTTTATGGAGCTAATGGTTTACGTGTAAATCACATGTTGTTGATAATGATTGAGTTATTTCTCTACGGAAGTTGGTTATCTGCACTAACTCGTATGTTAATATACTGGGCAACAACCTGTTTATGTTTTGTCATTCCAATTACACCAGATGTTTCTTTTTGTGATCGATTAATCGTTTGCTCCAGAGCCATATCGGCACCAACAGCTGAGTAGGAATGGTTGAACATTTTCACTGCATGTTTACCATTCTTAAATGCTTCGTACACATCAGGATGAGTAGTGCGTATTTTCCTCGTGTCTTCTAAGTAAAGAAAGCTCCACCGTTGGTAATTTGCACGACTGAAGACAGCAAACAGGGCTGAATCTTCTCAACAGTCTCCAAATGTAGATCCCACAAACCTTCTCGGTCAGATCGTATTAAATATTTCAGTAAGGAAACAATTATCCTAAAGTTATTCCAGTGTAAAAACTGTTCTGATGTTGCCCGACCTTTGTCAACAAATTCCTGAAAGCCTGAAATGAGGTGCTCAACATCAACGAATGTCGTAAAATGTTGCTCTGAGCATGCCATAATCTGCTGTGAAAAGGCAATCTTGAGTTTTTGCAATTCTTTTAGTGCTCTAGCATAATCTTCAGCTCCATTTGTTTTAAATAATGCCAGTACTTGAAGGCCAGACAGGCCTTCATCGAGAATGAACATAGCCTTAACACCTCTTAAATAATTACTTCCACTCATGAGAGATTCAATCACATTATCACACAACAAGCCACTTTCAATTAAAACATCATATGTATCACACGTCCTTGTGAATATCAGAAAATACTAATTTCATTTTTACATTAAATTGGTTAACAACTGTACATAAAACAACTACAGCCAACAATTAATATAAGTCAGGAATGACATTTACTATCAATTCTATTACCAGTTTACACATCGTTAATCAGGATTGCTATTTTACCTACCGGGAAAGTACATTTTCTTTCACTTTTTTCTCATCAAAACAATACATAATTTTAAATATAAAATGTTTTATGTATTTTTTTTCAATTAAAAATAGCTCAAATAATTTTTTTTTCATATTTTTAAAATGTTTTTTTTTTTTATTATTTCAACTGTAATGTTACAAATATAACAAGGCAAAATTAAATACCTATTGTTTCTCCGTAAAAATATAGTTAATATTTTCGAAAATAACATGAGCTATCATTCAGAGACTATTACATATTAACAGTACAAGAACCATCGTGTTTCCATACTAAGTGAGGAAAATGGGACTTTACACGACTAACAATTTGAGATATAAGAAAACAGTTGAAGGCAAACTTGTAGACAATTTAATGCTCAACAATTTTCATCCAAATCTTTTTCGACAACTGTTTCTATTCTCGCTAAAAAGCTCACTTTAGCAGAAGATGAGTTATGTGATGGACGCCATCTTAAATTAAGTCATACTGTGAAAATGTGGGGGAATAGGTTGGCCACCCAACTTTTTTTTATTCTTATACACCCAAGTAACTAGAGCGGAAAAATTTTTCTCTGTATACACACTTGCATAGAGAGACGTTCTGTGAGCTCCTGGATTATCAGCCTTGAATTCCGATCTGGAATGAGACGCTAGAATGGAGGAGCGACAAAATGAAAGGGCGGGGAGACGGGAGGAGTATCCAGAGAAAAACCACAGATCAACAAAGGCAATGTCCCACATGCGAAAATCCAGGTCTAACTGCTGGAACTCGAAGTTAGATCGCCGTGATCGGAGGTCGATGCATCAACCACGTGGCCGCATAAAAAAAGCTGCGTTGAAGAGAACATAAATAAATAAGCTAAAATAATATGTGCTGCTTGCACCTATAAACCTGCTCCCGAGTCCTTAAACTATTGCAAGAATATTACACATACAATATAAAGCAATTTCAACAGTGATTCTACTCTAACCGAGCAATATGCGGAAACCCTTAATCCTACTAATATTATAAATGCGAAATTATCTGCCTGTGTGTGTGTGTGTGTGTGTTTGTAACCACTCAACTCCATAACGGCTGAACAGATTTTGATGAAATTTGGTATATTAGTACTTTAGGTCCTGGAATAGGACATAGGGTACTTTTTATCCCGGAAAATTGTACGGTTCCTGTGGAATAACAACAAAACGTAATTCTGCAACGGCTGGGAACGTGACCGAAATATTATTTTTCTTCTGGTGTCAGAGTTTATCAGGCTGCCCTAAAACCTCTGAAATGGCTTAACGACTGCTTTACATCGATAAAAACCGGGACCGAATATTTAACGTGCCCTCCGAAGCCCGGAAGCGCTCAGATGTTATGCTACTAAACGGTCACCCATCCAAATGTTTGCCGCTGGGAAAGTTGCTTAACTTTGGTGATCGATTAAGGTCCCTCAGTCAAGCGCAAAAGTAGTACCTAGGTACACTTATTTCTAAAGCTACAACCTAATGAAACTTATGTTTTGATTTTCATACATGGACGCTGGAAAGCGGAAATGTGCAAACTACGCGATAGTTGCACAGATACAATCCAAAAACAATACCCTACTTCTTGGCTATCGGGTAAAAATTATTTCCTTCCTTTTACGTTGCCGTAATCAGTTAAAAACCTATACCAACACATAATAATTTTATAATTCTGTTTTCACATAAATGAATTGTCTTTTCCCAATTTATTTATTAGTGTATCACTGTAAAACTCAACTGTACCCGGGCAAAGCCGGGCCAGTTCGCTAGTTTAATATAAATACAAGAAGTTACCTATTTAACTAATGAGCCTACTTTCCTCTAGATGGGGGCAAATATTTTTAATGAAGTTCTTAAATGGTTAGATGGTAGGTGGGTTGTGAGTCTCGTTGATATCATTAAAGATGGAACCAGAAACAAATGGAATACTAGGGAGACATTAAGAAATACACGCGTATCTTACCCAGAAATAGAACCCAGTACACCTTGACTCAAAGATGGTCTGCAACCACCTGCAGTACGGAGGTAGAATTCGGAGCATTAACTTCGGTTGTAATCAGTCTGAAGTTTCGGTAGACTGGCTTTACCAACCTCACACATTTACAGGAACAAAATTTTGAATAAAACTGGGCGAGTCACTTAAATCATGTGCGTAGCACTAATTATTCGCAGAGTTGGGTGGAAATAGGTTGACTGGTTCCCGGAATGTGGTATGAAATCTTAATTTATCTTTTGTCTCAATTGCACAAAAACGCCTAAAACGAGGCTCTATGCAGGCATATATGATGCTTCTAATAGATACTGCCGGCATTCAAAGTTTGTAAGAATTTTTGTCAAATTATTTAATACTTATCTATACAATTTATACTGTCGGAATTTTGGAAAATAAATATTTGATCCATTTAAATTATGAAGAATTATTATGCATGAATGTTACTTTTATCACCAGGCGATACCTTCCAAAAGGGTGGCCAAAAGAGGGTCTCTATAAGAATGTGCGATGCTTCTAATGAGTAAGTACTCTTTGCATACAAAGTTTAATTGCAATTGGTTATTTTATTTAATAGATACGACTATCTTATCTAATTTTCTTATATGACAGTAATATTGCAAATATTGCCAGACACACTTAAAATGTGTAAGTGTACGTGGAATACTTTAGCACTACTTGTGTGCAAATTTCGGCGGGAATTAGTGTATTGGTCCCCGACAAATGGCATAAAAGCTAAATTTTCTCATGTGTGTTGCTATCTTCATTAATGTAGGACAAAACGGTTATGTACTGGCAATTTCTATATACTAAATTAAAATATCTTTACGACCGCAATTTTGAAGACAAGGGTTAGATCTGCATAAAACATGTCTCTTTAAATGGCCTAGAATAGTACTACTTGTTTGTCAAATTTGGTAGGAATTGGTTGTTTGTTTCTCGAGATATGACAAAACTTTATTTATTCTTGTAGCATAATGTTCCAAAATGATAGACAAATGTTATTGTTGTAAAATCTACTGCCAGTATACAGAGATGAGTTGAAAATTTGAAATTAAGTGTCTAGCCCACTTTAAAAATGTCATCGTTTGCATAGTCTACTGTAGTACTACTTGTTTACCAAATTTGATAGCAATCGGTTGATTGTTTCCTTATATATGACAAACCTTGATTTATTAGTGTGTTGCTATCATTCAAACTGGTGGACAATAGATTCTCTGGGTAAAAGCATTTGATGGCTATGATAAATACTGCAAGCACACAAAGTTACGTTGAATTTTTTACATGGTTTCGTAGATGTAGCATAGTAATCTAAAATGTTTATATGTCTGCAATTTAGGAAGAAAGTGTCTGGCCTTTTAAAACATGTGAGTTTACATGACCTATCGTAGTATTACTTGATTGCGAAATTTTATAATAATGGATTGGTTTTTTTCCTAGCATGACAGCTTTATTTTTCATGTGGTACTATCTTACAACATGGCGGATAAAAGTGGCTATGTATTGACACATTTGATACTCGTAATACATACTTTCAGCACACTGAGTTAGGTCGCAATTGCTCAAACGGTACGCAAATTAACCATAAAAATATATGCATGCCCGCCATTTTGAAAATAAGGGTTCTATATATTTAAATTGCAAGTATTAACGTGGTATATATCATTATTACTTAAAATGCCAAATTTGACACGAATCGGTTTAGTGGTTACCGAGATATAACACAAAAGTTTAATTTTTTCATGTTGCAATATCTTACAAAATGACGGACCAATATCATTATCACTCTCCTAATGCAATTCTTACATCATGCAATATCAACTTACCGTATTAAAGATTAAATCATTTAGATGCTTCCCGAAATATCACACAGTACTCTAAAATTTTAGAATAGCTGCCATTTTGAAAATAAGTACCCGGCATAATTGAAAACTATAAAAGTCTAATGTAATTGCCAAACACTACGTGGATAAAATGAGGTAAAAATTCAATGCACGGATTTAAAAGTTATTAGGGGGGTGGCATATATTCCAGACAGACATTCAGGTGATGGCATAAGCCTATCTTTCCTGTGGAGAGTAAGCTAAAAAGGCGTGCTGTTCTGTGAACAATACTTGCAGGTGGCGCTAAGAATCAATGAAAGCTACATAAAACACTAGTAAAATTGCAGAACAACACCGCTAGTGCAATTAAATATACTCGCTGACTTTAAAAAAAAGAAGTAATAATATGGGAAATTTTCTCCGCACGATTATGCATCGAAATCCCAGTACTATGGAACAACCTGATTATAAGTGGACTCCAACTCATGTGGTGACCAACTCACTGCTCATTGATTATAGTCACTTCGCGGTTTCGTCACACGTTTTGAATCAAACCTTTGAAAAATCACCCCATGTACGACGTGTTTAGTTATTTCTTAAATATGCTATGTATCACAAGCGTTTTATACCTTTATTTACATCAAATGATCTTATTTTTCGTTAAATTAAAATTTTACCTGTATTTTATTTATAAATTATAATAAATCATTTATAATAAATACGAATAAAAACATAAATAAAACATGTGTTTTGGTAGCGCCAAGTAAGAAATAGTTCTCAAGCAAAATATTATTACAACTGATTGCGCACGAATTCGGTGCGTTGTCCTTTGGTGTAATTTTCTAGACTTAGTTAAGCTTAGTTTGAACGAGGCGGAGGAATATCCTGGAAGGAGAATTTAAGCAGGGCTTCAGAAAAGTGTGAAGTAAACGTCAATGTTAAAAGTGCGACAAAAGAAAAATTTTCGCAACTAGGTAAGCGCTAGTGTCGGCAAGGAATCAGGCTTTCTCTATTTTGTACGTTCATAAAACCGGTTAGTTACAATAATCATAAATCAAATATAAAATAACTTAACAACAAAGTAAAATCTTTCTCTTATATAATTCACTAGGTTTAAAATTTAAATTAAAAGTTACCTTTTGGAACACTGCGCACCTAGCGGCGGAAATTTTCCCTATGGCAAACTCTCCCGTAAGAAATCACAATTTTTTTTCCAAACCTGTAGTAGAAATAACCCTAACCCAGGTCCGGTTCTCAACCCAGCCCGCTTTATGTTTCTTTACTGCAGATCCTTCCCTGTTTCCGTTTCCAACGACCCTCGCTGTCAACCATGGAGGGTTAGAGTGCGTATACCAGCTGCGCATAAATCAATTCCGCGTTCTAACACTGGATGCTTTTCTTTCCACATAACTGTCGCCGTTAATTAAGTTATTTTTAAATGAACACTTGAAAAATGTCACTGCCCCTACCTCCATATATTTTAACGGTCTCACTGACTGGCATGCGCCCAGTAAAGTTGGCAACGGCGGACCTAGGGAAAGTAGCACCATATTTTTGCATTGCACTGAAAATGTCAGATAAACATTTGTGAATACTAAAATTATTTATTTTACTTTCTATTTTTTTTAATGCGTATAAATGCCAGAATCAGAAAATTTGTAAAGTATCTACTTTCTAATAATTACACAGCTTTACTTGACCGGCGCATGAATAAAGTGACGAAGCCCCATGGCAATCTTAGTTTTACATAGTTTACCTACGGCGGAAGAGTACACATTGTGCATACATGTAGATCTTAAGCAGGGCTTTCGAAAATGCTCGATTTATCGCGAACAACCTAAACCGATAAAGTTGTAATGCAAATACCACGTAGGCCTATTGGCTATTCATGGTAAAAAAAACGACTTTTGAAATCAACCTTTGAAAAAAAAAAAAATCACTGCCTGTAACTGCATAAATTTTGATGCAGGCAGTAACCGCAACACTCACTGTTAAGCAGTTCGACGTCTTCGCTTAGTTAGTGGTAATGTTAAACATGTATGTCCATTCTAATTCTGTCCGTTCTAATTCTAATTTTTTTATAAGCGAATAAGAATAAAAACTGCCTTTATTTTAACTCTTTTATGTTTCAAACTATTTCACAATACTTGGTTGACGCAACGATCATTTGCCTGGTCCATTGTTATTTTTCCTGTCCACGATCCCGTGCCGGAAAAACAATGTTTCACGACCAACGTGATATTGAGCAGCTATTTGTAACTTTAAAAATAATTATTCATTAACTTAACAATTAAAGCATTTTTATATGTTTTCACACGATCAAATTTTTCTTCAAATAACTTTCAATTTTTATTGAATTAAATTCATTGAATGCTATATTACGTCATAACAGCTGCAGTTTTCTCTTTCAATGTCTTGAATGTCTCGTTTTCCTTCAGGATTTTCGTTTAAAACGTATTCTATATTTTCTTGAATCCAAAATTTCAATCGCTTATTACAACTTTTCTGTCAGTATTAATGGATGTAATCTCATAATATAGTTATGTGCACACATTTTAAGTTTTTACAAAATTAGGATTTATATTTAAAAAAAAACTTACAAAATAATGAAGAAAATTGGTTGGGTTTAACCAATTATTTTTTTGTCATGCGTGAGTCGTAGATACTTTTTAACGTGTACTTTTTGTAATTTTTAAACTCGTTTCATTAAAAAGTTTGTAATAAATTTTCATGTGGAGACTTGAAAACTTATTGATTGCAATTCATTAAAAGGGAAATGAAATTACTTTTTAGTAGAATAAATTGATTTCAAAGTAATTGAATAAATAAATATTTTATTTGGTTAAATGGCCTGTAGTGTTTGTTTCTTCGACTATTGCCATATTTCAACGTAGTTTCTTGTCCCAAAAGTCCGTAACATCTCACGTATACCTGTACACTGACTTGGATAAGAGTGTTTACGCATGTTGAAGTCTGTATTAGTTTTAAACCTGGAATAAACGCGAAGACACTTCGGGTGGGTGTATTTTGTTACTTTTCCGATATTTGTCGCAGTTCTGAGAACTCCAATAAATGCGAGTGTGCTGTTTGCATGATTGAATAGAATCCGTTTCACGAGTTGGCGCGTTGGTACGTAACTACGTCACTGATTTCGAAACAGTAACGCCTCGGAAATATTTTATACCACACGTGAAACATTTCCCGAGTATTATATACTCATTCACGTAGTGTTATAAAGTCAGGCTGAACTTTTTTTTTAATTTGTACGATCTGATATAAACTCATAGCTCCCACAATTTATCTTTAACGTACGTAATTTGGGGTAAAAATCACACTCTGCATTAAATGTGTGGATGTAGTTTCGTTAAACAAGCACACATTGCCATCGGCTGGATATCGTATTGTTAGGATCCTGGTGGAATTCCTTTAAATCAGTGTAGGCAATTAAACATTATGAGCGAAAAGTGATTTTCTTGTGAGAAAAGCAACAAGCAAAAGATCGGCCTTAAGAAATTTGTGTTATGGGCTTTAAAAACTCTGTATCTGGACGGAATTTTGCGACACTTGCATCGAATGATAAATATTACTGCGAGAGTATGCTGCAAACAATCGGATAAAATTGGTCCAGTCACTGAATTTCACGATAATTATTTTCGTAATTCGTTACTTAATAGCAACGCTTGCCATTTGCTTGCACGTAATGTGTATTTAAATAGTTTCATGAGGCAATTGTGCGATTAATAGTAAACTTTTCCAGAAGAAATTTCGATACGTCCTCAAATATGTTGACAATCGTAATGAATACAAAGCGAAAATATAATTTTATAATATTCTCCTTATAAAAATAAGAACAAACTTCACTTCAATACTATTAAACTAGCAAAGCAATTTCCTTGATTCTATGAGTAAATGTTACCAAACATATTTCTATTGTAATTTAACGACGGTTTAAGACACGTCATCTGTAAAATGGAATAAATGCTTGGTATTATCTTAAAGCGTGCATTTACTTATATGCACATGTTGGGCGGACGTTCAAGTTATTCACGTATTTAAAGAGGAACGTTCAAAACAGCTTAGCGTCGTTTGTATAAACGGGGTAAAGGAATATCATGTCCGAATTTTCTGCGAATCTCAATTGACAGTATAAACCAAAATATATTTTCTTATGAGCTCGGAATGTACGAACAGAGTTAAAGGCACTTATGTCTAAACGGTAAAAAATTTGAGAACGTTAGTTGATATTCACAAACAATTTTGTTTAATAAAATTAACGCATATGAATCTATAGCGTTGCTTGAAATTTTTAAAAATTTTGGTTTTATGTGATGTGTATATGCCGTGAACAGCTAAAAGTCACGTGGCAATGTTTATATTGAGTTGCGGAAGGATACGCCACCAACGGGCTGAAAGTAGAAACTTCGCAGGGCTTTCAAAAGTGTCTACTTTACTTTGAACAGCCCGTAATCATGTTCCGCAAAATGTTTATTTTTCGTGAAAGCTCATGTTTGAGGTTAAAGCAAAATGCAAACGAACGTCGCATCGTTGTTGGAACAGGCAAGTTTGCCAGTTGTCCTGGCAGTTCTTGAACCAATGTTCGGGACGCGAGCAGAAGAATCTGTGCACCACAACTTCAGTCTGCGCTGTCGACAGGAACAACCATCTGAGCAACCAGCCGTGCGAACGTCGCTTGCGGTTGTTTACATTGGCGAGGTTTGAGGCAGCGCTACGTCCTTGGTCCTGCGACATCACGGTTCAACAGTCGTGGGCAGACCCCGAGAGTTGTTGACTCCCTCCGCCATGGGGCCTAGCGGAAGCACGTCCTTCATCAAATTAAACAGTGTAGAGGAACTGAATAGGTTTCCTACTGCGCGAAGGGAGTGGTGGGGGGAGGGTGTTGAAATCTAACCATTAGAAAGAAAGGTTGAGGGGGAGGGGGCGAAGGAGGAGGGAGGAGCATGATCCGTGGCGGCATCTGGCGAGGAGTGACGAACGAAAGAGAGAAGGACGACGCTAGTTGGTGAACTTCATCAGGCCACTTGTTGGATCGTGACATGTGCAGCACGGCGACTGGGACTCGGTAGCGACAACTCGGCACGCAGCACTCCGCTCGAGAAAGCTTCTGTTTGGGATTTTGTTTGCGGTCGAGGGTGAGTGGACCGAGAAAGGAACTCGGACATTAGCATTACATAAATCCGTCTTTCACCGAACCAAAGGGCGTAGGTCACGAAAACATTTGTTATATTCAACTTGTAGACATTACCTGCGACTACTATTTCCTCAGATAATTTGTTTCTTAAATAGCATGGTTATTGCAAAATAGCACGTCGAAGTCCAAATTTTACTGCTTTCGTGATGTACAAAATAAATAAACGAAACACAGAAAATTTAACGTGGGCAACTGAAATGTTTTATCTTAATTCATTTTAAGTTACGTTTAGCCAAATTTATTTTACAAAATTTCAGGGCAGCCACAAATCGAAAATATGCGAGTGTTTTCTTATTTTCAGCAAGTTCTTGAAATTGCACAATACGTTTCCTACTGCGATTTTATAGATGTCTTGGAGTAACTCTTGGCGTCTTCTTTCAATGTGAATTATCTTATTTCTGCACGTAAGTTAGTTTTATTTATTTGTGCATTTCTAAAACAATAAAATTGTGATTGCATTTCTGCTAAAAATATGTGCTCAATTTTTTTTTCTTTAGGAAAGAGTAATTACTGATATTGTTTGAAAATTGAACAGTATGTGGTACAAACATAAAATAACACATTTTTTCGTGGCAGCGTTTTGGGGCGTTGAAATTTCCATTACCATGACAGTATGAAACCGGGCGTTTTCATTTCTTGCCCAGTGAGGATTTAATCCCAAGCGAGAACATCCAGGGATTATCAACTTAATTTTATTTTTGTTAAAGTTTCCTCATTTTTATTATTATGCTATTGCGTTTTTTCCCTGTAAACTTATTACTTTCATATTCCAATATTTTTATTTATTTAAGTCTAGGCACGTAAATAAACAAAATAATGTATATTTTCGTGACTGGAGAATGTTTATGTGAGAAAATTTGAATTGTACAATAATAGGGTTGCATTTCGATTGGTCACCCGTAGGTTTCTTCACAAGAAAGTTAAAAAAAATATCTGATTTGTAATGGAACTATGTATTGAAGATAGTAATGACGACAATTTTTGCGTGACTGTAGCAACCAACACTGCTTAAACGATATAACGATATTCATCTATCGTTATTTATACGGTCATGGTTAGTAGTGGACAAATGGCGGCTTTGGCACAAGGGACTAAGAGCTCAGAGCGTCGGAACTGTTCATGCTCTATCATTCTGGTACCGCGGCGGCCATCTTATCAGCCATATTGGATCCACGTAACCTTGACCTTGACATCTAACGCCAGAAATCCCAAAAATTTAAAAGATTTATAAAAAATTATATTAAAAATTATTTAAAAAATTATTTAAAAAATGTATTTTAAAAAAACCTAAATTTCCGGAGGTCCCCCACACCACCCTCTACCCATACTCATTCCACCATCTTGGTAGGTGCAGTCCACCATATTGGTAGGTGTCACAGCCACCGTCCACCATCTTGGATTTATTGTTTGTCATTTGTTTATGCATTACTGGCGTTTGTCTCTCACCTTCGTTTAACTGTCATCTTGGTTTTTTCGTTTGTAATTTCTTTACATTGCTGGTGCTATACCCAGTATCGCGCCTAGCAGACGACTGACCTCCTCCACTCCTCCTTCCAATATATTTAAATGACCAATTGCCCCACCTCTGATCCTCATTTGCTAATAACCTACCCCTTCCAATATATTTGATTGCTACATGTTTCTCATCGACTTATTACTCGGGTGTTTTCGGAAACCTTCGTTTGACCAATTAGTCAGTTTCCCTCCCCCCTTTCTAATATATATTAAATTGTTCCGCCAATGTTTTTCATTAGTTAATTACTCGGGTGTTTTCAGAAATCTCCGTTTCGACCAATCGGCGTCCTACTTTAATCGCGAGAGCGGGCTATTGTTTCCCACTTAAAAAACTCTTTATAAGACACACTCCGAGCACCCTCGAGAAATCAGTCATTTTTCTCGCTCTTAGAAACGTACGCGTGTTGTCCGAGTGGCCATAAATTCTTTTCGGCCATTTTGGTATTTGGAAGGGTGCGCTCGCTTAGTGACCTGGACAAACGGGACAAGTTACCGTACCTGCCAAAAGAATTTATCCAAATTTTAAATTCACATCTACAAATGGTGGAGAAGATAAATATGTACTAAATTTATTTAGAAACGGTTAATACATTAAAAAATTCTTGAAAAGCGGAGAACACTCAGAAACTAGCATGGCCGTTTTGAAACGACTTTTTTAAAAGTAGGGTTTGGTTTATTTTGCGGGGAAATTCTCGAATGTACAGGATGACATGTTAAGTTTATTTCAACGGTTTGCAAATTGTTTGAAAATAAGCAATGATAAAATAATTGGCGCCCTTGCAGTGTACTTTCCACTTCTCATATGAATGAAAGTCGCCCCCCCCCCTCCCACTCCGCATCATTCTTCTAATTATCACCAGCTAGACTTCCTTACTGTTAAATACGCTGGCGCCTATTTGAAATTTTCCTCTCGCGTGCTTGTTTTCTTGCGTGAGCGGTGTCTGAGAGAACCCGCATTTGTCGGCTTGTATTTTCTCATTAAGACCACTTGAATGAACGAAACTACACACTTCAGCCACCATTTGTATTCATATGTCATGAAATTAGGTAAAAACTCGCTTCATGACGTAATGTAAGCATTTTTCTCATGTTCATCCTTCATGGTTTCTAATGCTATTTTACGATCAAAATAAAAACTGATAAATTACATCCATGAAATGGACAACCACACGCTGTATTTAGTAACAAAACACTCTGCTGTGTTTTTAAATGCAAAATAAATAAATTAAAAATTCTACGAAAATTTATTGATAAGAATATGAACGCTTTATAGTTATTTTTATGTTGAGAACAGACAACATGCCAAAAACTGTATTATTTATCTGGAATTCACGGATGTAGAACTGTCATTTGTAAGTGTTGTGTTGCTGTGTTAACAATAACGATACGTCAGAACAGGAACGATCAACAGTCACGCCGTAAAAATAAAACAGTTATAAAAATTAATGTGGACTGGTCAATGTCTACGCCTTTATACCTTTCGGGTTTGGCTGATAAGCAAACTTAATGCTCGGCTTTACCCGTTTTGCAGAAAATCTTCGGTTTCGAATCAAAATTTCAGATTCATAGTAATCACCGACAATGTGCGATTATAGAAAATTTACGTTTTACGAGTTGTTTAATATTTTATTGTGCTTAATTTTAACTGTGTGTTATCTGCTAATTGTAAAAAAAATCAGGAACACATTTATATTTTATCAATAAGTTTCTACCTTTTTGCAAGCAGGAAATAACACACAGTGAAAATTAGATGCAAAAATATTAAACACTCACGCCTTGCCCAGGATACAAACGTGGGATCCTAGCACATTAAATTCGCGTGCAATCAGATACGCGACGGAGATCGGTGGAAGTCATTAAAGTAAATCTGGTGATAAAGTTATTTGTGCAAAGTAATATTTAAAAAAAAGGTGCCTGTATAGCTATAGAATAGTATCCGCAATATTGGTTGCCATGAAGATTCCTTCGGAAGCTAGTTTTAAAAACCATTTAAAGGAGATATTCAATTCTTACTTCATCTGTTATCATGATAAATTAATTTAAGTTGGGGCCGCTGTTGAAGCAGTGGCTAGAGGGATCGCAACACATCAAGGAGATTTACCGGATTTTCGCAAGTGGGAATCGTGCCGGACGATGCCGCTGGCCGGCGGGTTTTCTCGGGGACATCTCGTTCCCCCCGCCCTTGCATTCAATCTGGCACTGCTACGTATCCACTTCACCCTCGTCGTCTCTCGTTGTTACGAGCCGTACAAACCTCTCCACTTCAGTTAATTTAAGTCGGCGGAAAATAGTAACTGGAAATTTCGATCCCAAATTTTGGCATAACAGCAAGTAAACTTACGTTACTTAAAAAAGGAAAGACTCTGTGGTTAGCTGGGAAATGAGGTAATTCTTTGCCACTCATATACATGAGAGCACTTTGTTAAATTACCACTCACTAAGTATTCTTGGAAACCGAAATGCGCAAGTATGTCGCGTACTTTCGAATACCGTCTCTCTAGTTTTAAGTGATAAAAGTACTACGTTCGCGCTCGTAATTTTTATTTTTAAAAACTTTTCGGGTGCTAAGGAGATAATAATTTTTGCATGAAATTCTAAAATTTTCCTCTTGACGGCAAAAGTAAATTAAATTATTTAGGCGTATAGATTTTGTCGTATTTAGAATAGTTCTCTTTAAAATCCTGAATGTGTTTCGTCAGCTTATCCGGCAGAGTTCTTAACTAGCATTCGGGTTGAGAGATTTGGGCGGCTCATAACAACGAGGTCTTGAGAGCCGATGAGGGTGAAAATGAGGTGAGAATGGAGCAGCGCCGGAATGTAGGGACGGGGTAAGCTGGGAGTAGCATTCAGGATGTCGTACATTTCATCCTGTTCGACTGCGCAGGGGATTGGTTTCTTCCGTGTGGTTTTCCGACTCGTTTCTAGACACATGCGTGTGGAGTTACTTTCACAGTTTCTTATCCACTAGAGAACTGTCCAAAGGTTGCTCTAGAGTGTATGGCCGTGATAAAGTAGCACATGACAGAATATAAAGTCGTCTTCAGTCGGGAAAGACGTAGATAGTTGTCAAAATAATGGAAATCCCTATGTTCTGGAACGCAGAATCTTTGTGAGGTTGTAACACAGCTCATTTGCGCGCTGCGACTGTCGTTTGGAGTGGAGTAGAGAGATTTGGGTGGCTCTTATCAGCGAGGTCTTGAGAGCCGATGAGGGTGAAGTGAGGTAAGTATGGAGCAGCGTCAAGATTCAAGGGCGGGGGAAACGGGAGATATTGTCCGGCACGATTTCCCCGCTGGGAATCCAACCCGGTTCGCCTAGGTGGGAGGATAACAGTCTAACCACTACACCACCGCGGTTCCACGACTGTCGTCTGGTATTGCAGCGAAAGACGTAAAATGCCGTTCGTGGTAAACTGAGTATTTTTGAATGACCTGCTTAAGGTCTACTTATATGATCATTGTGAATTCTTCCACCATATGTAAAATTACCATCGCCATGGCCCTGGTCACTTTATTTATGCGTCGGTCATGGGAAACTGAAATTATTAGAAAAGTAAATATTTTACAAATTTGCTATTTCTTGTGCTTATATAAAATATAGGACGCACAATGAATAATTTCAGTATTCATGAATGATTACCTAACTCTTTTAATTCAACGTTAATACATGGAACTACTTTCTACCTATCGTTACCAACTTTACCGGGCACATGCCATTCAGTGTGCCCGTTAAAATATATGCAAGTAGGTTAATTTCAAAACTGCTCGGTTTACCGTGTGTGCTGTAGTACGTATTCGTGCACGCAATCGGCCTGACGTATGAGAGACAAAACTCTGACTTTCAACTAGGACAGATTGTTCGAGCTCGGTTGGTTGGGGGTAAGTGTATCGGAGACTACCAGTTAGTTAGGTGTATCGAGAGCAACTGTATCCAAGGGGATGACGGCATACGCAAATCACCCGACTAGAATGTCATCGGGCATTTTCGTCCCGTCTTGGAGCAGAGAAACCGGTGCAGATGTCCTCCCCCGTTATCGCTGACGGAACTGAGTGCGGCACTGCGTGACGAATGGCACAAAATTCCCCCGGAAACAATATAAAGAGTTGTACGCATCCGTTCCGCGACGATCTGCAACGGCTGTACGACAGGCCAAAGGCTGTCGGTGGTCCGACACCGTGTCAAACACGTTCGTTCAGGTGTTTTCATTATTTTCATAGCCATCCGTATATTCACAAAATTGCAGCCTGACTCCTAATGTGTGAGAATGGAGGTCGAAACACTTCATCGTACTGTGATACGCTCGTGAGAAATGCGCGTCCGCAAGGTCAATCGCATTCACCCAGATGTTCACGAACTTTTCTTTTGTTTTCCTACGCATGAGCAATCAGATTACACGCTAGTCTGGTAGAAGTGCTAGACTTCTAATAGCACATAAAAGGGGGGGGGGGANGATTTACAAAGGCGAGCCGCCGCGCGTACCAGTTAAGCCTATGAGTGACTTGCGTGCTCCCGAGCTTGAGCGGATTACATTTCTGAGGTTACCGATGCAAGAATGTTGTGGGTATTTCCTCTAGCCTCTTTCAGCACGACTGGGAACCTTCTAGATCGAGCCAGCGAGGCTACTTAAGCCACGACGGGTATCCGAGCTGACATTTTAGTTAGTTTTTGGAGAGTTGTGCGACCTCAAGCGCCAGGTGTGCGAAGACGAGCCGGCAAAGCGTCGATTGGCGGCGAGCGTGAACAGGGAGATTGACGTCTGTAGACTGCGAGCATCGGCACAGTGAAGAGTGAGACTGGCGGACGGGACTACTGAACTGGATGCGTGCGTATCAGACATTTGGAATGATGGAAATATACAGACCGTATATGTGTAAATAATGAGTGTGAATTAGGTGACTAACCAATATAGAGACACTTATAAGAAGTTTAATTAAAATCGATATATACATTAAATATTGCACTCACTGAGAATAACAAGAGTAATATCGGAGATAAGGTAATTTAATGTTAAAATTATAGCTGTGTGAATAAATTAANCTCACTGAGAATAACAAGAGTAATATCGGAGATAAGGTAATTTAATGTTAAAATTATAGCTGTGTGAATAAATTAAAAATCAAATTTGGTTCTATTATTTTTATTAAGACCTTCATCTCTCACGAACTCTGACACGCACTTCTGGCGTCTCGTAACAATAACCTTCATATTTTCAGAAGCATGAATTTTAGTTATAGCATTATAGTTTAATTGACCTTGGAAGGTAGGGAGCCCGATATCAGCGCTTGCATCCGGGTCTTTGGTTTGTAGCTACGCCATTTCCCGGTGGTGCAAACATTTTTTTTTATGTGTGTATTAACAACAAAGCGTCGCAGCCTGGTTGAAAATCGAATTCCGTGTCACCAAGCGCAGCCCTTTACGCGCTGACGCGTTTCTATTTCGGCCCGAGTGAGTGATGTTTATGAAAGTCTCTTGACAGGGAAGTAGCTTCAGCTGGCGCGGCTTGCCCGTCGATGGCGCTCGCACAAAAAGTAGCAGGCGGAGAGACAGGCGCGCGCAAAAAAATGCACAGAAGGATAAACAAACAAAAAAGTCCTTCTCCTCCTTGGCGACGCGGCACGCAGGCCGCAGACTCGATGTTCCGTTGACACATGTCTGTTTGACACTGCCCAAGCGCGTAGCAGCACGCCGAGCCGTACTGCACGCATACCGACCAGGAATCTGAACCTAAATGGCATGGAGTGGAGATATTTGGGCGACTATTGAGAGCCGATGAGGTGAGGTGAGTATGCAGTAGTGTCGGAATGCAAGGGCGAGAAGATGCGGACGATGCCGCTGGTCGGCGGGTTTTCTCGGGGATCTCCGNACGGGGATCTCCGAGAAAACCCGCCGACCAGCGGCATCGTCCGGCATGATTCCCACATGCGAAAATCCGGGGGTGACTCCGCCGGGAGTCGAGTCCGGTTCGCTTAGGTAGGAGGCGAGTTGTCTGACCGCTACACCACCGCGGCCCCACAGAACCTGAATCCGTGACAGTATCTCGTTTTCAATAAGTAAAGGACGCCTGGCCTATCAAACATTTACTTTCAAACACTTTATCTGGAAATTCAGTCAAAATACATCCGTTTTTCTTCACTTATTGAATATGTGACATTCCCCACTGACGTGTCAACCAACCAAGCGTTTTTAAATTTTCAAATTTTAATGTATTATAATTCTTTTTAAACAAGTATTTTTAAGCATATGACCTTCCGCATTTGTCTAATTATTTAATTTGTTTATTGCATTTTGATATGACCCACTCAGTGTGGCATTAGTTATCTTTGATATGTTTATAGTTGAACGAGTAAGGAAAATTCCTTTTTACGAGGGAAACACCAAACTTGCCATACAGCTTGTCCACACTCTTTTTCAAACGTTTAGGAAGAAGGACCACCAGAAACATAACCGCCGAACAAAATAGCTGTCATGTTTCCCAAAACAGAAAACATACATTTTTAACTACCTTAATTATTGTAATATATTAACTCATGGGTCTAATTGAATGTTTTTATTTGGTTTGGCGTGCTAAAGAAAAGCTCTAAAATTCATTCATGTGTTATTAAGGACGCTCATTGGCAAGCTCGCAGTCATTGAATTTAAATGTGGAATTAATGTAAAATAAATTTCTTCAGTGTCTATAAGTTATAACGTAATTTTTTTTTCAAACAAAAAGAACTCTACGTAAAATTTTATAATGAATTCAGCTAAAAAAATAAATTTTCAATAAATTTAAGATTTTTTTTTTGTAAAATGTAGCTTTTAAAAGTTATATTTTACAACAACAAAAAAAGGAATATATTTTATTAAAATTTATTTTTGTAGATAAGCTATATGCCCCAAGAAATTTCTCGAATACTTTTTTTTTTAACACTTATCTTCAAACTTGACGCCTTTTGAAGGAATTAATTTAACACTTCAAAAAATGTCCGTGGACGAAATCGACAGATTGAACACAAATTTCATGATTACTGGCGGTGATATAATATCACTGGAAAATCGCACAGCCGTTTCTAATGCTAACTCTGCAAAGATGCTGAAATATTCTGAGCGAAAAGTTATTGAATTGTACGAGTCGTTCGTATCTGAAAGACATGTTCAAGGATCCACTGTGGGCATTTTCGCACCTATGACGGCATATAAACTGATATTTTTTATTAAGACCGAAAGAAGTAACAGTTCTAGTAAAATCACTACCCAGAAGCTACATAAGTATGTACACCTCCTTCAGAGATGTCTTACTGTCGGTACGAATCGAAAACTTGATTTGCAAAATATCTTCAGTATGAAAACCGCCCCTATGCTGCAAGTCTGTATTCTGCTGATCACATTCGACATGCAATTGGGAAGGCCGATTTACTAAACACTCTTGAAAAATTAGCGAATGAAAATGATTGCAGTTTTCTAAATACATGTCATTGTGTTTGATGTAGCTGCTCAATTCAGCCACGTGCATCAAGTAATTTTCGAGAAAATTGTATCCGGGAATTCGCTCAGAGCAGTGTGAGATGTTTCTAGCTAGATCTGTCACCCTGAGGGGCTTCCATACGTTTGCAGAGCGGAACATTGTTTCGACATTTACATTGTATGGGAAACTCGGTGCCTGGAACACATGCAAGTACCACGATAAGGCTGATTCTGCTTTCAAAGCTATTTCAGCTCCGCTTCTAGATCTACCAGTGGTTGCGCCGATTGAGCTGTTCGTAGTCTGCGTGTACCATAAGAAATACTCACGCATGACTCGGATAAGACAAAAAATGTTCTTTCGGCTTCTGAAGAAAAACTGTTTGACAGACTACCTCCAACATCAGAAGCGCTCATGCAGCATGCTTTGCGAGCTGTTTATCAAGGCAGCCATATTGACGGTCAGTGGTGCATGAACCCTGATGCTGAAATCCCTAGTCCAGATAACTGTGGTTGATTGAACGATGGTTCAAACTCGGCGGTGGAGTGGGCTTCTCTTTACCACAATATGGCAAGTCTGTCGTGATTTTGTTAACTGCAGCTGGAAATCAGAACGCCCTTCGAGACCCCAAAGCGTGAAAACTTTTCGTGCAATATGTCATCCGAACAAGTGTATAAAAACATCTGATTATAATTATCACACGATACCATTTTGAACGCCGATGGATATCTTATATGATATTCTAACAATTCAGTATCCCGAAGACCTTATAATTAGAACTATTAGTTAAACTATTAAAATGATTAAGGCAATTAAAAATGCATGCTGTATTTTTTGGGAAACATGGCCGCCATTATGTTTGGGATTTATGTTTTAGGTGATACCACTTCCTAAATGTTGACAAAGGGTGTGGACATGATGTATGCCCAGTTTGGTGTTTTCCTCGTAAAGTGCAGTTTTTTTCTAATAATAGGTGCTTATATAGTCAACTGTTAGTGTTACAATGTCCTGAACATTGACGTTGACTCTACAGGTTGGGTTGTATTAGTCGACAATGGCCTAATATTGCGACCAGGTCAAACATACACACCCTTGCCTGACCCGTATAAGACACATTACTTTATTTACATAAATTACGTATAATTGCACATTATCAACAAGGATGGTCGGAAATATGTTTATTTCTCGTAATGATTTGGCTGAATTCAATAAAGTTATATTTAATTCGCCGAATGCGTTTGGTTGTGGCAATCAGTGAAAATTTTTTTTCCCAGAAACAACTAATTAATTGACTCTGATATTCGGCGGAGACATTTTCACAGATTTGTTTTGTTGGTATTGGCTGTAAATCAGTGATTTTTCACTGTTTCTGGTATATAGTTCGCATTTTAGTTAACGTGGGATTCGCTATGTTTGCTATCTTTGCGTTAACTCTTTGCCAACATTTTTGATATAATCGTAACTGTTTTCACATGGGAGTTAAGAATGGCTCGTCTTTGATAAACCTAAATGCAGTGCTATCTAATATGCTGTATATGGGATCTGGAAAAGGTGCGTGTATATATACGTGGGTGTACATATATAAACAAATAGGAAGCGTAGGTATATATGAAATATGTCTCTAATAATATTTCATACATTTGCATTTGTGTGCCAATAATGGCGTTTCCTCTCACCTAAATTGACTCCTATTTCCACCCATATATTTACTTTAAGTTAGAAAATTTATATATTGTAAATTTGTTTATTTTTTTTTTCTAACACGCAAAAAAATTAAATTAATTCTTAAAAAACAATTTCAATCGTATGCGACCAACACAATATAAAATCCACATGGACGTTGGTAGGAATAAAAATTAATACAGAAAAACAAAATATCTTTTCTCTAATCTGATTGGCTGGCACTACGCTGCCTCTGGACTATGTTGACGTCGGATCAACTTCTCTCATGAAAACATTGACTTTACGTCACTCTTTATTTGATGTGAATACACTGCCGCACGATCTATACCTGAACATAACGATAACGCAAAGTTAACGCAACGAACTCTATGTTACCTTCGGCCTGAACTGGCCTTTTGGCCTAGTACAGGGGATGGACAAAATAATATGAACACCATGCAATATAGTACATTTTGTTGCATGTTGGCAACACTGCTTCCGTGTAAATAATGCGACGCGTATGTATTGTACGGTTTACGTGCCAAGTCTTGTAGGTTATACTTCAGTGTATTATACGCTTTGTTTCGCGGCGGTTAAAACAAGCGATCGGTGAAATGTGTGATCTCTCAAACTTCGAAAGAGGGCAAATCGTTGGTGCTGAATTGTTTAACGTTTCACGAGCGACAGTATCCACGGCAATGACAGTAAACACAAAACATGGTAAAACATCATCGGCGAAGAGGAATAGTGGGCGAAACCCAAAGTTAACTGACAGAGACCGACGAACATTAAAAAGAATTGTGGCCAGACAACATAAAACTACGGCGGTAAAAGTGACAGCAGAACTCAACACCTACTTGAGTTATACAGTTTCGACAAAAACAGTACGGCGGGAGCTCCACAAAGCTAAAAATCATGGAAGGACTGCAATTGCGAAATCCTTTATAGCGGAAGCCAACGCTAAGCTGCGAAAGAAGTGGTGCCACGATCATAAAACCTGGACACTTGATGATTGGAAGAATGTGGTATGGTCCGATGAATCATCGTTTACATGGTTTCCTACAAACGGCAGGGTTTATGTATGTAGAACCCCAAAAGAAGCCTACGATCCGGACTGCCTGCTTCCTACAGTCAAGCATGGGGGAGGTTCTGTTATGATTTGGGTGGCTATATCGTGGTATTCAGCTGGTCCTCTCATTCACATCACTGGCCGGATTACTGCGAATGAATATCTCGACATCCTCAATGATGAAGTTCTTACTATGACTAGCATATTGCTGCCAAACACTGCCATATTCCAAGATGATAATGCGCCCATACACACAGCCAAAAAGGTTCAGTCTTGGTTTGAGGAGCATCAGAATATCATCAAACATCTTCCCTGGCCAGACCTCAACATAATTGAACCGTTATGGGGAGTTTTAGAGCAGAGAGTGAGGAGCAGATTTCCATCTCCAACATCATTGAAGCAATTGGCGGATGTTTTGGTACAAGAATGGGACAACATTCCGTTGGAAACTATTCAGACACTCTACGAATCTATTCCGCGAAGAATTGCAGCTTTTCTAAAAGCAAATGGTGGCCCAACACCTTATTAATAAATTAATATTTTGTGTATGTCTGTGTTCATATTATTTTGTCCATTCCCTGTATGTCTTGAGACCGGCAGATTTTTAGGGGTGGAAATTCTGCGAGTCTGGAAATTGTGAAGTATTACATATATAAATAAAATGGGAACATTTCGATAATATCGTTTTTCAATTCATATTTTTCAATAAAGAGTTTTTTAGAAAAATACCTTTACTCATACCACGCGAAACCTCCTCCCAAATTCTAAAGACCATTTCACAAGATAACATTTTTGGCTCAAATGGAATCCAATGAAAACTGAATTAAATTTTCTGAGTCGTACATGGCACCACTTCGATTTCATAAATTAACATATTTCTGTTAGGTTTTTTAATGTCTTGATTTCTTTCCGAGGGCTGTACGTCATCATGAACTTTGATACCGATATTTTGAGGCTAGTAGTTAAAACGGTATTTCAGATTTATCTTTTATATCGATACCGTTAAATATCTAATATTGCTGGAAATACAGATACCTTAAGTTAACTAGAACATCTATTTAAGTATATCGCTATTACTTAAACTACCAATTATATCAGTATCACGCACAACTGACAACCAATCATTATTATTCACTGACACAAATTCTGCTGCATACCTATTAATCACACATCAATTTAATCAATGACACCGATTATATCGATAATGCTGTTAATATCCGTGGTGCCGATAACATCGATGATTTCGATAACGTATAGATTTTTTAGTGTCGATAATTATCGATATGTCAATAAAACGCACAGCCGCAGACTCTCCGCCTAGCGAACAGGACAGAAAGACTTGCGGGCAGCTGAGACGCAGAAACTCGCGGAGGAAGAATTGATAACGGCGTTGATAAAAGACGCTTCCGCGCCTTTGACAGCCGTTTGCCGCGTCAAAGCAAGGCGGTGGCCGAGATGCCCCAGCAGGGTTGTCCAACATACGTCACTCGCGGTGCGATGTCTTACGGCTGGTTACCTTCGTTTGGAAACTCTTCTTTTACGCCTAAGTGATAAAGGCTGTTCACGGTAAAGTGAGCACTTTTGAAATAAATCTTTAAAAATAGTCGCTGCCCCTTCCTGTTCGTGTTTTAATGGTTAGACTGCTTGGAACGCGCCCAATGAATTTGGCAACAACGGAGGGAAAGTAGTTCCAAATATTAGCGTTGAATTAAAAGCGTTAGGTAATCATTTGTGAATAATGNTGGCAACAACGGAGGGAAAGTAGTTCCAAATATTAGCGTTGAATTAAAAGCGTTAGGTAATCATTTGTGAATAATAAAATTATGTATTTTACTTGGTTTTTTATGCGCATGCGTGTAAGAGTTAGCAATTCTCTAAAACATGTACTTTTCTAACAATTTCACAGATTTACTTGGTCGACGCTTGAATAAAGTGATCAGCTCATGACAATATTAGTTGCGTATATAGTGGAAGAATACACAAAGTGCATACAAGTAGATCTTAAACAGGGCTTTCAAAAGTGCTCAGTTTACCGTTAACAGCCTATAATCAATATATTAAGTTAATAGGCTGAGGGATTTTAACGTCACACATCAACGAATTACACCAACAATCACTCGCTTAGGAGGATAATAACACTTTATCTACACTGTTCTTTTTTCAGGCTAGCGTCAGAGAAATTGGAATACTAGATAATTTCATGAGCGATAACACTACAGCGTAAACGTGATCAGAAGTGCAATTAGCGTACCGCATGTGTCAAACACACCAAAGTAATATATTTCAATTATGCTCACATTAACGTCTTACCTAACTTACTTCATTTATTCTTGCAGTGCATTATTATTGAAACATAAATCAGATCTGGTATTACATAGTGCGATTCATTCCAGGATTAGGGTACTTCTCGTGTTGGCAGAATGTTCCGTTTCTAGTTTCTGAGCTGTTTATTTCTCACTTTCACTTAACTGCGCCAGTTTACTGTTAAGCAAGAGCTGTTTTAAATTTCTGACTTTCGCTGCAGTTGCTTCCGAACAAACTTTGCAGCTCACTCATGCCGAAACGAGAAAGGGCAGGAGTTGAAATGAGACATATATTTTGTACAAACAGAAACATTTTGTAAATGATACGTGGTCACCAACTAAAAATCTCGGTCCATCAACACATCTTGACGATTTGCCGATACATTAGATCTCCTGAGGCTTTTCCACGACCGAGGTCGTTAAGGCGCTGTGGCGAATCCGCCAGACCGACGACATCAGTCACGACTACATTTTCTTGCACAGAGTCGCTCGCTATCGTAGTGATTCCGAGGTCACTATCAACTGGAAGAACTCGTCGTTTAGGGCTATCACGTGCGTGACCATGAGACTAAATTCCAGAAATCATCTCTGTGTTGTTCTTTCGCAGTAGCAACATACTGCACGTAGCTATCTGTGGCCCAAGTATGGCAATTTTCCAGTTGATTTTGCTCCTTTTCAAATCGTTCCCGTTTCCTTCTTGTTCCTCGCCAACATACGACTATAGACATTTTAGATTGCACCTTGCGATTCCCGTCTAACTGGAAAATAGTTACTAACTACCGCCTTTGTGAAACGTAGTATTATTTCTGTTTAACATGAGTTATCCCAAAAACCCTTTTTGTGGGATTTCAAACAATTTTATTATTATATACATTGTCAGTATTGCACTGGCTGTGAGTATGGGTTATGAATAACCGACTTTGTGTTTACGAGCTATGGTTGGCGAAACATTAAACAAACAACTTAGCTTCAAATAGACTAAAACCGGTTTTTTTCTATTTTTAAATAAGTAATTATTATATAACTACTCTCAGAGTGATTCAGCTGTGCAAATGAAAACTCCATGAACACTTTGTCAAAGGATTGTAGAAAAAAGTAAAAAAAAAAAAAAATTCGCCCTTCTTGTTTAGTAGTTTTATGTTTGCTTGAAATCCATCACCGAAACTGTAAGCATTATTAAGCACAACTGCTTACATCTAGTAAAGAATTACTTATAACAAAACAATCCTCTATTTTTGTTTCCTCGCAATTTTGTGTTCTTGAATTACTTTCCCTATTGCCACGATTCCTCGTGGTCAAACAGAAAACTTAACTTATTATTTTCAGAACTATAAAATTAGTTTCCCACTGTCCAACCTCAACGAATCAGAAAACAGTCTTCCATCAGTTCCCACGAACAACTTTATGAAGTAGTCGTCAAAATGATCTATTTTCTTTTTGGATATGTTTATAAGAAGAGATTAGGAATTGTGAAAAAAACTAGTACCAACGCAAAATATCAAACGTGATACTCGTGTATAAGGTGTTTACAGTAAAGTGAGTCACTCTTGGAAGAAACCTTTGAAAAACAGTCACTGCCTACAACCACATACATGTATAGGCCATACACTGTAAAGTGAGCACTTTTGAAGCCCTCTCATTTGGAATAATAATCAATCAATATATTTTATTGCAGACGGTGTTTATCACTTGCACGGCAATATTTATTTTAAAAGGTGGTTTAATGATAAGAAATGGCTGAAAGGAAAATCAACCAGGCCCTCAAAAGTGCTCACTGCCGTGTGAACAGCCTGCAAATACGAATGCTCTCCCAAGAGTTGTTTCGGCAACATCCCGCGCGGACTTGTAGACGATACCCCGGGTATTGATTGGGAGCTAGGAAACAATGCCCCGCGCGCTAGTTTGTAAACACGGCCAGTATCTCTGGTAGTACAATGAGAGATTAGGCGCGGTAGTTTCACAAGCAGGCGGCAGTTCAACGAACTTGGAGCCGGCATTGATTCCCGCCCCTTCCTTCCACGTCCCCCAGGGATTGGAGTATTAGTACCAACACCGCCAGAAGTTACATCCCTCCCCCCCCTCATCACCGGGGTTCATCTTCCCACGCGCCGTACGCGCTGCAAGGTTAAAGGGCGCGTCTGAGCTACAGTCGTATAACTGCTCTTTTAAAAATATTCTATATTTTTGAACGGCAATTGCCTGAGAATATCANTCATCCCCGGGGTTCATCTTCCCACGCGCCGTACACGCTGCAAGGTTAAAGGGCGCGTCTGAGCTACAGTCGTATAACTGCTCTTTTAAAAATATTCTATATTTTTGAACGGCAATTGCCTGAGAATATCACTTAAAAGAGTTAATAGTCTGGATATAATTTCTGTACATTCGTAGTTTGCCCGTTTACCCGTATTTCAGCAAAGACATATCCTAAGAATACGACTTTTTAACAGAAAATATAAAAACAATAACCTAAGCCCGTACGGTTTTGTTTTATAATATTCAGTTTATTCTAAGAAAAAAATGGCGCAAATTGTTAAAAACCGCATTTTTATAGCCTCCCTGCGCAGTTTCCTATATAGGTAGGAGAAAAATAAAAAGATACAGTCGTAGTTTAATATACGGGCTTTCATCGCATGTAATAAAATCACACCGTTACAGATCCCATTAGCCGGGACAGCGTAACATAGGAAGCACTGCACGCAGGTTCGGCGCCTTGCGCGTAGGGGCGATGGGGCGCTGGTAGTGTACGTTATTTTCGCCCGTATCGTTGTGCCTCGAAAGCGAGAAGAAAAAATTTCTCGCGGCCGATTGCTCTTAAAAAATTTTCCACGTCCAAATGTTAGTTACCGTTTTCTATTTCCGTCTCTAATGCGTATTTTTTTTTTTAATGTTAAAAAGAGCTAGTGCGAGTGTTTCACAATCATGTTTAGGCATGAAACTTCCGATGCAAGCTATGATCATAGCGCGGGGACATGCAGCATACCTTTGTCTCTGTCTGACGTTGCACCACAAGATGGTAAAGTCAGCACTGAAAGTTTTGTGGGGCAAGTCGACGAAAGGAAGACTGCAAGCCTTGCGCATAAATATGACCGTACATTCGATGCGTTTGCACATGTCGCCCTAGTGGATAATAATTGAGAAAGCTTGCGCAGAGACCCCTCAATTTTCGATCCTCACTTTTGACACGCATTTAGAAAACTTAAAATCAGTTTTTCAGACATAAAAAAAAAAAACAGAACTATTGTTTTATCAGTTGACACACGGAAAAACCGAAGAAAAACATAGTTTATCCCGCTGAACCGTTTACTGTTTGAACGCCTCTCTCACACGTGCCTACGGCTCAAATGGTAAACGGTTTAACAGTATAAAGTATGTTTTTCTTGTGTTTTTCCTTCAGTCGTCCGATAAAAAAGAAAATTTTTGGAATTATTATTTTTTTGTTATTTTTTAAATCTGCTGTCTAAAAACTGTGTTTAAATCCTCAAAATGTATGTCAAAAGGCGGTTAGAAAATTTGGGGATCTGTGCGCCAGGTTTCTCAATTATTATCTACTCACTCTTAGCGTTCACACGCTTGTATGCCTTGGACAAGAAAAATACATACGTAGGGACTACTAAAAAAAAATCGACCTCATTTGAACAGTCGGTGGAACGCGAAATGTTAGAACAGAAATTTCTGAGTTGTAGGTTGTAACTTCGTGATGTTGAAATCAGGTAACTTTATTTGTTATCTGTCACCAATTTTGCGTTTATGTATGCATTCGAAGTAGCTATTAAGAATCAATGAATACATGAGTAATGAATATATCTCTCCCATACTGAAGATAAGTCTCATGATACGACTGTTTATAATAAATTTTCTTTTATTTCCAATTTAAAAATATGTGATATGATTATAATTTACAATATATTTCAATTCCAACATGATGATCACTTTTGTTTTAAATAAAGCTAGCTTTCAAATGTCAATAAACAATAAAAAACTTTAAATCTACCTAAATAAATTAATAAATGTCTCGTTTTCGAAGTATGAAAAATGATTTACCTTTTATTTTGAAAAGTTCATTTGATAAATTCTTATTTTAGACGATCATTCCTAAGTGAACACGTAATCTGCCAGCTAACCAAAATTTAACATAAAAATTTATTTTCGCGTTCGTAAACTTACTTCGTATACCGAATCATAAATTGCTAGCGTAATCACTTTTTTCGTTAAGATCGCGACTGAAAATTAGGAGTTGTGATTGATTTGAGCAGCAAGTAATTTTTCTCCAACACAGAGAAACGCAGGCAGGAGATACGTGCCAGACAAATATGGCCTGTATAGGTTTGTTAAAACAAAATGGGATTAGCGCGGTTTCGCGAATGTCGAGAGAAATAAGCACTGATACGAAGCCCTTATTTTTAATGGAGATATAAGTAAAGATTGTAATTTTTTTTTGTTCGTCAGCTTCGGTTAACTTTATTATTATTATTTCTGTTAACTTGTTTTGTTTGCGGCATTATTTCCAGTTATTGACAGTTTTGTTCCACCCGGCATGTATCAGTGTCACCTTACGTATAAATGCTCTCTTACATTAAGTGCCAATAGCAGGTACAAAAACCGACCCTTATGCCCTCAGGGAGAGAATGGCAGTTGAAAACGACCGAACGAGGTATGTGATGCGGCAGGTAAGAAATATCGCCGCATTGAAGAGGTTTTTGGTATCTCTACTCCCACTTCACAGAACTTCCCGATAAGTGGCTTTTCCTGGAAAGTTCCAGAATAATATTCCCACCATAATATACCATGGCAGGCACTGCCCCAAAATAACTGCGTGGCGCAAGAAATACGAGACCAGAGAAAGAAATAAAAATGATATGTTTAAGAATAGAACTTGGAAGAAAGAAAAGTTAGGTTTATTCACACAAATAAAGAACTCAAGAGTTATTTATAGAGGGAAATAACGAGAAAGACGGCACGTGATATATTTTTATATGGATATTATCGATATATTTGCTTAAGGTGAGGCATTTAAGTTGTAGGGACACGGCGTTTTGAAGTAGGGGAGAGCAGGGTAAAGTGGCCATTCTAAGCTAAAATTATATTTAAAGCGTGAACTGTAAGTAAAACAAAAATATAATATATCCCTCCATGAAATATAGTTATTGTACACAAACAAGAAAACAAATAACTTTAAAATTTTGTGATTAATAATTATTTTCTATTGAGTTTTAAAAATTAGTTTACCACATGGCCACTTTGCCCTGCTATGTCGGCCACTTGCTGGCCACTTACGTTATTCTCATTTAACACTCTCTTACCTTTGATATATGAACGACATCCATCAACTGGGGGCCGAATTAAATACTAGTAAGTCAAGAAAATCTATACAAACACGCCTAGGCCATTGCCAAACGTTTGGAAAATTCATTTGGCCTATTATGTCAGCTGTCTGCTAGAAGCGATGGTGTAGTTCCTAGCGCTCCTTTTCATGTCGAATAGTATTACCTCTCATTTTGCTAACTGCGATCATTGCACTCTCAAGTGGCGAATGTTTCAATCCGTTAGTTCAAACTAGGTGGCTGGCCACTTCGCCCTCTTAGACGTCACTATACAGATGCTTGTCTAAAGGAAAAACTAAGTAAGCTACTAAATTTTATGACATGTGCTTTTAAAACTAACAGATAATAACTTGTTAGACAAGCAGCTCAGATACTCTCAGAACACTGATGGTTTCCCTCTTAACCATTTCAAATCCTTGCAACCAGACTGCAGCACTCTCCAGCGGAGTAACAGCTCATGGCCACTTTACTCTCACCGGCCACTTTACTCTCACTGGCCACTTTATTAAACTCTCCCCAGCATAGGTCAATATCAGATTCAGAGAAGGAACTTATAAAAAATATATAAGATATTTAACTTATTGTAGAGGAACTGCATTAGAATATAGGACCGACGACCATTGCTATAAAGATGAAGAATTTAGGAACAAGTAGTTCAAGGAAAGGAAAACGTTCTATGAATCTGGGGCACTGGAAACTATAGGGAATGGTGCTATAANAGGAACAAGTAGTTCAAGGAAAGGAAAACGTTCTATGAATCTGGGGCACTGGAAACTATAGGGAATGGTGCTATAACTGGATTGACTGATCGAATTAGCCTTATTGCTGACATAGGCACTTTACCCAAAAAATATCGTAAACGCCACTCATATTTTCTTGCCGAAGAAATTCAATACCCAATAACATAAACTCTGCAATACAATTTATTTTATTTACTGCGCTGTCAATGCTGTAACTTCGATAAAGTTGCAGAGACAATAAGGGAAAAATAAACGATAATATGTAAAAATACCATTCTGATGTTGAAGTCGGACCAGAGATACTTACATTGCCTGACAACGATAGCGGGCAGATTATTCTGAGTAAACGGGAATTATAAACATATATTTGTATTTACACACACAAACACAAAACACGTGATGCAAATTAATTGGTTTTTCAATAAAGACTGCATTTAATGATAAACAACATAATGGTTTCTTTTGTATAATTCCGTAATATAATTTAATCACTATAAAATTTGTATTATTGTTAAAATTATTTCAAACATACAATACTTTATATCAATAGATTATTTAAAAATAACTGAAACAACTAATGGGACACGATAAGTCCGATATTAAGAATACTCGTACACACCGAGACAAAAGGAGAGGCATGACTCTTCACAGTACATCAACAAAAACTCCGGCGTACTAGGGTAAGTTTCTAAAATGCATTGTCTGGTTTTTTCTTCTTCTTTGCAACTTTGCAAACAGCGCCAAATTATGTTTTATAACTTTGTGACTCATTCAATAAACTAAGCTCTTCAATTGTCAATGTTGTCTGCATCCCTTAGTCGAATCATGCGGAGGGGGTGAGCTGACAAGTTTTGGAAGGCGCATAGCAGCGAGGGGGGNGGGGGGGAGCAGAAGTGCCCTGCCGGTCAACGGCAACGCCCGTCACGTTTCCTACATGCGAAAGACTGGGCGACTCCGCCGGGAAGCAAACCCGGTTCGCCTTGGTGGAAGGCAAGTAGTCTGACCACTACGCCACACGGGGCGCCGAAGAAGGCAAAGGACTTACACATCTGTTAAAGAGTGTTTCTGTCATAACTGATAGGTAGAGCCACCTGATTTTCGCGAAAACATTTACGCGAATGCTAGATAGACTCCAATGTCCTGTGGCATTCGTGCAGTTTTCCTTTGGTTATCCAGAAGGGGTAATGTAATTTCACGGAAAGATTTCAACACAAGCTATATTTCAAAACACTGTAGAGTCATGTACCTGTCTTAATTGGCTGACTTACTTTTGACACGTGTTAACTGCCTGCACACGAATTACGAAGGGGCCGTGCCAATGTTGCCGAATTCTGAGTGGCCCGGTCCAATATGAAAACACCTTCTCAAGCAGACAGTAACTAATGGACGAACTGTTGTTGGGTGCTTATAGTATTGAAGTCTACCGTGCACGCATATTTTTTTCGCGAGAAATTACTAACTCTAGTTATCGACCACGTGTCTTTGTCGGGAGAGAGTTCCTTAACCGACTTGGCGATTCAGAACTAGGTACCTCCGACACTGGGCGTCCGTGATTCGCGGGCAGAACCCGCGCAATGCGTGACAGTGAAAATCATCCAATCACGAAAGTGGATCTGAGTTCTGGTGTTTTATAGTACAAGTAGTCCTGAAATCTTTTCGTGAAAAAAACAGGTGTCCCTGCTGATAGGTTTTCCATGAGATTTCCGAAAGAGAAACCTCGCGAATATATCCTGTAGAGACAACTGTGCTGTCGACAGAAGTGCGCCTCACCGCGACGACCTAGTGGTGTCCTACGGAAGGACGTTCCCCGTGCGTGGACACCCATCCTTCAATCATCCAAGTCACTGAGGCAGTCCTCATCCTGTGTTGACGCAGTAAGTTAAGCAACTCTGTGACCTTCACAATTATACCTCTTACCAGCAGCGTCGTCTGTCAAGCCAGGGAGCCGCTGTGGCGCGTGGCTAGAGTGTCCGAATTTTCTCTTGTGGGGAACCTGGCAGACATTGTCATTCGTCGGCGGGTTTTCTCGGGTTGCTCCCATTCGCATTCCTTCGTTGCTCCATCGCCATCTCACCTCACTCTTATGTGCGCTTATGACAGAAGTGGAGTGGCTGCCAATATGGGCTCTGCGCACGACCGTACAACATATATAGGCTGGCCACGGTAACGTGAGCACTTTTGAGGCCCTTGTTACTTTCTTCCTTTCAGCCATTTTTTATCCTTCCACCACTTTGTTTTAAATCAATATTGCCATATAAGTAATAAATACAGTACATATCAACGTTTAGGACCACAATAACATATATTTGTTGATTATTATTCCAAATCTGAAGGCTTCAAAAAGTGCTCACTTTACCGTTAATAGCACACACACACACACACACACACACACACACACACACACACATATATATACATATATATATATGTGTGTGTGTGTGTGNTATATATATATATATATACATACACACTCCATTCACGGTTACTTCCAACTTTTCTGAAGTCCTGCTAAAGTTCTACTTCCAGGATATTCTTCCGCCTCATGAAAGCAAAGCTTAGAAAATTACACCACAGTGTCAATGCACCGCATTCGTGCGCTCTCATTATAAAAATATTTTGCATAAGAACTATTTTTTACTACGCATTACCAACACACCAATTTTTTCTCTATCTTTTTTCATATTAGTTATAAATTAAATGTTATAATTTACAGATGAAATTTAAGTAAAAGCTAAATTTTACCGAAAATAAGGTACGTTTATAACACAAGTATATGACGCTTGTAATACATTAAATATTTAGAAAACCACCAAACGCGTTATACATGGGGTGTATTTTCAAAGGTTTGATTTAAAAAATTTTGAAGAAACCGCGAATAGACTATAGTGCACACATTACCAAAATTATCATAAAGGTACGATATGTGTTGCATTTGAAAGAAGAACGCATATATTTTGTAATACTGTAAAATATTTTTTTCTAGAATTTACTTATACATTGTTAAAAAATAAACTAATAATAGTCTACTTACGATCAAAATTTAAGCGTATTTCGATTCTGGATGCTACATAAAGCAGATCTTGCAAGAGAAACCTGCATCAAGGACAATAATAATTACTGAGCTTGTATGTACTTGCATTAGTACAAATGTTTACGAATATTTATATTGTTTTTATGGACATCCATTCCAGCCATGGAAGTTATGATTTTCACAACTGCAATAGACGTAACTAAAATCAATTGTTAAAATTGTTATTAACCTTAGTATCAATATTTTTTACACACAGCCATACTAATTATTGGACAATCATACTTGACAAAGGTTTATTTGCAAAATGTGTTTTATGAAGTACCCAAAATTGAAATACTCTTAAGTTTTGATTGAGGCAGAATAATTTACAGTTTTACAAAATACATGCATTCTTCTTTCACATTGCTACAAAACGCCAGAGGGGAGTATCCGAGTTCGTGAGGAATGGAGGTTTTAATAAAAAATAAAATAACTAAATTAGATTATTAATTCATATACACAGAAATTATTTACAAATTTAACTATCTCCGATATTACTCGTGTTATTCTCGGCGAGCGTGATAGTTAATGTCTCTCTCAATTCTAATTGAAGCCCTACTTGTAGTAACTCGATTCACGCTCATTATTTACACACGTTCAGTCTAGCAATTGCCATCATTCCAAATGTCTTACACTCACGCATCCAGTTCAATAGTCCCACCCGCCACTTCGCTGTACCGATGCTCGCTGTTCGAAACACTTCACTCTCGCTGGTCACCCTCGCCTCCTGTTTGACGCTCTGCAGGCTCGTCGCTTCGCTGTCTTCACGCATCTGTCGCTTAGGGTCGCGCAATCCTCAGAACTCTCAAACTCCCTAAACTCTCTATCTGTCCGCTCGGACAGGCCCGTCGTGGCTTGAATAGTTTCGGTGGTCTCGCTGAGAGAGGCAAGGGCGATGAACCGGAACATTGTTTTCAAAGATAACCGCAGAAATTCATTCCTCTTAAGGTCAGGAGCGCGCGAGTTTCGACAGGATTATCGCGGCGGCACGTGGTGGCATCCCTTTGTAAATCGCCGCTGGCTTCTCAGATTACACGCGCCTGACATTCATTCGCTCTCGCGAGCAGGACGGGGCAAGGTAAGCGACGAATAGTAGCAACATGTAACTATATATAAAACGTAAATCGCACTGTTCTGACAATTTTGGCAGTGTGTGTGTGCTACTTTTTAACGAGTTCTGCGTGTTATACAGACAGGTGTAAAGCTCCACTGAAAGCCATTCTACTTCCAGCTTAATTGGCTGGTCACAGAAAAATTTCGTTATTTTATATCTGTACGAAATGCTGTTCAACTTGTAGGCATTAACTACAAGTTCTATTTCCTCGCATAAAAAATTTTTAAGCTTCATATTTCTTGCAAGATGACACGTAAAAAATTACATTTCGAGTCTTCTGGGAGAAACAAATAATCACAACTAACTCACTGATTGAAATGAGATAATTCACGTTGAAATAAGATAATATGAGCTAATTCAAGAAATTCTTAGGATCACGCTATTAAGTATTTGTGCAATCTAAAAAGAAAAATGCGTTAGGTAAGAAAATATTTGCATATTTTTTATTTGTGGCAGTCTATGTATTTTCGTGTAAAATAAATGTGGCTATGCACCCCTTAAAATGAATTAAAATATTGCCTTTGAGTCACCCTTGTTAAATTTTCTGTAAATATTGTCGTTTATTTAATTTGTACGTCCCAAAAAAACACAAAAATTGTGATAGTGGCATGTAAATGTCATGATGCAAAAATTATGCTATCTAAATTATTTTTATTGCAGGGAAAGAGTATTTACATGTAATATCTACCATTTGAATGGCATTTCGTAAAAATAAAAAAATTATAAATTGTTTCGGCTACCAGCACCCTTCAGGCGTAGTTGTTGAGAAACTTCCAGATCTCGCAACTCCGCTGCCAAGTCAGCTGGATTACAGTAGACTAACTAGCGTACGCAGGATCAACAACTAGTAGGTATCTAGCTGCAAATTTCCAGTTCCTTTTTTTCTGACAGCCTGCTAGAAGTCACTATATAATGTATATTCGTATTGGCACCACTTGTTTATTGACTTCTGCAGCACTGAAGAGCTATTTTATATTTTGACTTGGTAAGGCATGATTGGGCAATCCAGCCGTTAGCAGTCTCCTATTGGTTCAAAGCAGTCCACGCACTGATTCGCAGTGCAATTCAACTATTCGAATCGGTGAAAATGGCTCCACTTAGAACCGGTGGAAAACCTCCGTTTGTTTCAGGGACACAGTTTCACTGATTGAATAAGTGACAGCCAAATCTGTGCGGCGAATAAAAATATGGTTTTTATTGAATTTAGTCCAATCATTACGAGAAATAAGCATGTTTCCGATTGTCACTGTTTATATTGTGCAAATTAATATAATAAAAAAAATTTTTAAAAACTTGTGGTGACCGCTTTCAGACCATTACCTTACCAATCGAGTTGCCAAGCCAACGTTGCCTACAAACGGAAAAATAAACATATTATTTATAGAAAATATGTAGCTTTATTTTGTATGCCCTATCTATTCGTTTTTAGTTTAATTGGTAACATTGGGATTGTTGGAACAAATAGAACATATGAATGCACCCAGTCCACCACATTTAATACAGTATAAATTTTCAAACCATAATGGTTTGGTGAAAACGAAATGAAAGACGTAAAAAACCGAATGAAAGACTAAATCTTCAAGCTGCCTCGTAAAATTGCATTATTAAAATCAAAACTCACATTTGAAAAAAATACTTTTATTGACTTTATTAGCATAGGCGTTGATTTTTAGTTTGATAGATGTTGCTTAACTGGCATTTGATACACGTTGTTTAACTGATCCATCAATCAAAAAAACAAATCACTGAAAGACAGTGAATGAAATGGTTCATGACTCTGTGGAAAATTTCTCTGAATCAATAAGTAAAAGAAGACTGGCATTTTTTTTCACTTATTCGTCAGGTAAATTGGCTGAAGTGACTGTGAGTAAGTCAGATTTAGTTAACTGATATAACCAGTGAAACTCCCACTGATTCAGATTTAGGGTGCAGGGCGTGTCGAGCAAAGCGTATACCAGTGCCAAAGCAGATATAGACGTGTAAGTCTGTTCTGTCTTGAAATAACAACCTCCATTCTGCACGTTCCTGACGTTTGGGTACTGCAGAACAACCTGTAAATGTCATTCATTATCATTTTTTGCCGCAACTGTTGAAGACACGCCGCTTCAAAATCCAAGCCGAGTTAAAAAGGATTTTCCTTTCGAAAAAATGTGAAATTTTGAGTTTCACAGTGGTAGGCATTAAATATGTTTTTTTTTGTCTAAATGTTATTTGTATACCCCTAGCAGTTGAATTATTATTTTGCACATGGGTGTAATAGGCTGAAANTTGTCATTCATTATCATTTTTTGCCGCAACTGTTGAAGACACGCCGCTTCAAAATCCAAGCCGAGTTAAAAAGGATTTTCCTTTCGAAAAAATGTGAAATTTTGAGTTTCACAGTGGTAGGCATTAAATATGTTTTTTTTGTCTAAATGTTATTTGTATACCCCTAGCAGTTGAATTATTATTTTGCAGATGGGTGTAATAGGCTGAAATAGTTTTATGGTTCACTCATTCCCTTTAGTAGGCCAGCTGCACTCCCATGGATCACCTTGCATGCGAGAGGAGCTACTTAACCTTCTCAAGAAATCATTATTTATATTCGTTTAATTCTTAGTTCCATAAGTATATGGGTTGTTCACGGTAAAGTGAGCACTTTTGAGGCTCTAGTTAATTTTTCCTTTCAGCCATTTGTTTTATCCTTTAACCACCTTTTATAATAAATATTACCATGCAATTAATAAACATAGTGTGTATATTCCACGGAACTCGGAATTTAAACATCAAAGGCTAAAATAAAATTTATTTTTAGACTGTTATTACAGATATGAGGGCTTTTAAAAGTGCTTACTTTGCCATGAATAGCCTATACGCAATATTTTATTTACATTCTGAATGTTTATTTTACGTGCTGGCCGATAACACTACATTAAATATAAGTGGGTATGTTACTTGAGATATGGTGTTTGGTCGACTTTGTTTCAAGGAACTGCATTAGTATCTGCCTAGGACTACAAAATTAAATATCAGTTGGGAGAAACAACCCCCATATTACAGTCGACTGGGATCCAAACCACGACCCGCCTACTGCGAGTGAAGCACTCTCCCACACGGACAAACATTATTTAGGGCTATATCTGTATATTTTTCAAGGCAATACTACCTGTGAAAAAATGAAACTAAGTGTTTGAACGTGTATTTAGTATTTTCTATCAGGAGTGATTCACCCTGTTTCATCGTATGGCCCTTCTCATGCAGATGTTTAGGATTAATAACTTTGGCGCTGATTCTAAACCTAAAATATACTCATAAATTTTCATCTTAGTAGTTTTGGGCTCATTAACGAGTACAAATGCAAGAAGAATGCACTAGTATTTCTTATTTATACTACAAACTTGCATACAGATATAAAACGCTTCATTTCTTTTTGGTTTGCCATCACTCGTAAAGCTGTCTAGCAACAACGTAATACTGAAAATGTTTGTAGCAGCAACTAATAAATTGTGTGAGACAGGAAAATTCCTAATTTAAGTATCTTAAAACAACAGATTTTCTCATCATGTAATCAAATTTTCTTTGAATTTGTGTACAATTATTTCTTATCATATGGTTTGATGATTTTTTTTTTAATTTCTTCCAACCAGTTCTAGGGAGTGTGAATAATCTACAAGAGTGATGGAGCGTTTTTTTTTATCGCCTTGCGTAATCTTGCTGAATTTACGCCGCGTTATGAACGACATTTTTCGAGCTTCCGTTCAGGAAATGAAATCATTCCCGAGGTGTGTGTGTAGGCATCAATGTGTTGCTGTTGTTTCGTCTTTAACAATACCCGGGTGACTAACGTTGTGTGAAACATCCGCACGGAGGTGTGTGAAGTGTAGTGATTCTGAATTACGTAACGTTGTAATCTCAGCCTAACTAGTGTGGAGGTACGGGCTGTATCCCCCAGGAAAAGCATGGACGTAACCGTTGTTCCAAAATAAGGGTTTTTTTTAAGACTAATATCGCGTTATTTGCCGTCGTGCATAAAGCGAGAATATTGTAAGTTTTGTTATATTGTAATTTTTCATTTAATATATAGTACGCCTATCCACTCATTTAGAAATGACGTTCGTGTAATACATAGTTTACATATATTATATATAGATATACACGGTTTTCTATAAACAAAATAACTCATTATAAAAAGAGATTCGCCAGTTAATCAGCGTCTTGTAAATTGTATCTTATACAGTGCTAGGTGAATGTGTTAGCCTGTCTTTTAATAGATATCGGCCGCGATCGCAGTGCTATTTGCGTACATTTTAAATGTGCAACAGAGTATTATCTCTCTTGTGACATGTTTGTTTGTTCCCTCTCCAAGTTATTCTTCTCATGTCAGCAATGGTTGATAATGTTCGAATTTCCGTGGTCAAATCTAACTAATTACTTCACAATTTCAAAGGGAAATCACTACAACTTTTACGTCAAACGCTTCTTGTGCGCTGGAACGCCGAAACTGTAGCCATGGGGGGAAATAGGGTTTCCCTATTTTAAATGAGTTTACATTACATTACAAAGTTTCTGTTTCTGACATTAGTGCATGCACACTGCTCGTACTGTTAAGAAGAGGTATTGCCTCGTTGATGAAATGCTTTAAACTCTAGTTTTGTTATAGGCTAACAAATACTCGAAAAATATCCTATGTTAATTTTATGATGAAAACTATTCACATCTTTTAGCAAGAGAACTTCATCCTCATTGCAAAAAATTACATAAGTAAAAAAAAATATCTTAAGTTGAATAACCCAACTGAAAAAAATCAAACTTCTGATTATTTTTTGTTACTGTCTTGTAATAATTTAATTATTTTAAAATGTAAAAAAATCAAAAAACAAAGCAAGTGTATTGCTAAATGCTACAAGCATTTTAAGTAAATATTAAATAAATACATATTGCATTCATCTTTAATTGTATTTATTTCACTTGCAAAAAGGACTTGTGAAGGGACTCAAATTTCTTTGTAAGTGAACTTGAACGTGAACAACCTAAAATTGTAGAAGTACTTATTTTTAGGAATTTTGAACTTATTGTTTTTATGCATCAAGGATGTCTTATCTGCCACATTAAAACATATTAGTCATTTATTTCAGGTATTTATTCTACCCTCTTAGTTTTGGACAAAACCGTCACACCAAGCTGTTTAGTACCTCATTTGCGCTGTTTACTTAAATTTTAAGGGTGGAGTGTTGCAGAAAGTAAATTCTGGCAACATTAACCCGCGTCAGAGCTTCACCATGGTAACAACTTGACAAAAAAAACATAACTAGATAGAAACTTGATATTTAAAAGGACAGCAGAGCGCAAGGCTAGCATACGCGTGCCATCATTCAGCCAGAGGTAAACTACCATTGAGTGAAATAGACTGCGCTTTGTTAACTACATGTGGCCAACTTTTAAAAAATAAATTGTTGGTGACCTATGTTTACCTGTGCCCAAAATATGTAGTAGTGTTTTAATGTACTATATAGGGAGTGCTATATATTTTAGCCGCAATTAAATACAGTCACAATAAATAATCTACAGGTACTTAGTAATAAAAATTGTTAACGGCAGTCCGATAGTTATTGTGATTTTCTACATGTATGTTTTCAGTTACGTAAATGACTTTAATTTAAAGAAAAATGTCTTTCCCCGTAACGGCCCGAGCTTAAACTCAAATTGTCGCTTCAGTAAGCTTCCCTCGTCAACAAGCTTATGTCGTGAACTCGCATAATGCAGACGACAGTCCCAGCACGAGTCTTGTTTTAGAACTTATTTCAAAGCTATATAATGTACTTTTTGATAACATGGCCTGTCACGAATACTTTGCTTTCTGTTTACAGTTCTGAGATGGAGTACAGAGTGCTCACGCTTTTTCTGCTGGCGACGCAAACTTCAACCTGTGTAGCGGAGTTGACAGGAGAAAACGTCTGCCCAGTACTCATCAGGTACATTTCGTTTTGTTGTGTTTATAAAAGGCAAATTTACGTTTATGCTTTCGTTGCTTACAAGAGACATAACATCCCTGGTTTTGTTATAAACGTATCCACATCTAGTATTGCCGGCTAGCAGAAATATAGTCCTGCGGATTATGCGTGGTGGTTAATAAAACACTTTTCGTGCCAACGTTTGAAAAAAAAATATACCTGCTTGTAATTGCATATGTTTGAACACAGGCACTGATAGGCATATACAGGGCAATGTTTCTCTTGCAGTGAGCAACGAAAAGTATCTACACGCCTAATGTCTTATTATAAGTATAATTTTTAAACGGCTGGTCACTGTAGCAGATTTTTGTGTTTATGCACATTATATTAATAGGGGGTGTAATAGTATGTTTATATTTTTGATAATCTCCCGTTGCTATTGTATCAACGCTTAGCTGCTACAGTTTACTCGTGATTACTTCCAACATTTCTGAAACCCTGCATACGTTCTACTTTCCTGCGACTCACTTTCGCCTCATGCAACCAAAATGTCAGCAAAAATTGTTTATTAAAAAAAAAATACTAATTTAAAATACGTTTTTATAAGAAATAATTTTTACTACCCATTATCAAAAAATCTCATTTATATCCGAATACAAATTCATACCGACTATAAAATACATTATACAAAAATAGAAAAAAAATTAAGTGGAAGTTTTATTTTTTTAAGGAAGGTACAATTGTTTTCTCTTATGAATGTACTTAGTNAATAGAAAAAAAATTAAGTGGAAGTTTTATTTTTTTAAGGAAGGTACAATTGTTTTCTCTTATGAATGTACTTAGCATAATTTAAATTGTAAGTGGGACTGATACTAAAAATTTCAGTTTTGTAATCAGCCTCATTTGGTTCTTGTGGCAATAACGGTAGATAATAATTGTTTCGAATTTTTTTAAAATTTGCTTAGTATCATCTTCCCGCAGATTGTTCATTCTTCCATACAAATTTAACCTCCCCGTTGATCTCACGCGTTGATTGNAATAGAAAAAAAATTAAGTGGAAGTTTTATTTTTTTAAGGAAGGTACAATTGTTTTCTCTTATGAATGTACTTAGTATAATTTAAATTGTAAGTGGGACTGATACTAAAAATTTCAGTTTTGTAATCAGCCTCATTTGGTTCTTGTGGCAATAACGGTAGATAATAATTGTTTCGAATTTTTTTAAAATTTTCTTAGTATCATCTTCCCGCAGATTGTTCATTCTTCCATACAAATTTAACCTCCCCGTTGATCTCACGCGTTGATTGATCAAGCGACACATAAAAACTGTTATAAACAAAGTATGCTACACTCTGACCCCGAATCAATAAGTGAAATTACATTCCCTGAAAGTCAGCTGATAAGCTACTGCCGACTGACGAATCAAAGAAATAAACTGGTAAAAAGTGACTTATGGAAGTGTAATTATCGATATTCAGTGGGAATCACAAATAATTAAGTGAAATTCAGCCACCATATTAATTAGTTATCAGGCACTGATTATCAATAACTCAATTTTTCAGTGATTTGCCTCAATTCTCACTTGTTTTGGATTTAGAGTGCACCATTACGTCAGATTCTTGCTATAGCGTGTGTTAAAAGAAAAGTTCATTTTAGTGGACACCGACTTAAAAGTTACACTTTAAATACTTTTGACTTTGGGTTGTTGTTCGTGGTTGGGCACTTTTAAAGTCAACCTTAGAAAAAAGTCACTCTCCAGACCTACCATACACTTGAACCCCTTAACATATTATAACGAGTATACTCGATCGCATCTGACGTGTTGCAGAGTACATGAAATCGTGGTCTTTGCCGTACAAGCCCAGAAGTTAGCACCAATAAGGGGCATCGTCTTTCCCTGGACAATGTTATTGGTTGCTGCTGAAACGCAAACTATTTTATAATTGGTTGCTTCTTCTGCCATGGATATACTGAGCATTCCCCATAGGTTCCAATGTGTCACTTGTTGTAAGAAAATCATAAGTACTTTTCTCACAAAAAATTCCCTCTTCCGCGACACCTGAAACAAAAAATTAATGTGTACGTTAAGCGGTTAAGGTAATCTCTGGTTGAAATTTTCACAGCAAAGTTGGCAGCAAATTAGAGAAAGCAGTCCTATGTCTTAATATCGTTTGAACAACGTGATTTTTAAATTTGTTGGCACCGAATTAATTTAATTTAGTTCCTGTTTCTTTTGCACACGCAAGCGCAGGATATAACATAAGAGCGACAAACTTTAAAATTGTAATTATAGCTATATCTCATTTCATCGACGCATGTATAAAGTGAATAGGCACGTGACATTGTTAATTCTTCATATGGTGGAAATGTGCCTATAAAAATGGGTAGATAAATAAATCTTAAGAAACTGGGATTTCAAAAGTATTCAATTAACTGTGAATATCCCATAAGTGCTCAAGTCAGGATCTTCCTCGAAATATCTCAAATTATTATAGGCAGGGATGCACACATACGCACACATATGTATAACTACATACAGTACACGCACTCATTTGCAAAAAAAAATTGATCACCATGATGGTGCCATCGCAGGGCTACGTAGGTGGGTACAGGCACAGGACATGGGAGTACGTGTGTACAGAAAACATCAAAATATTGTACCAAACCAAATAACGTTGTACTATTAAGGGTATATATTTTACCACACATTTTCGTTTAAAATGGAGACTTTACAGTCCTGTACGTTGATAGACGTTTACTTCACGGTCAAAATTTTTATTTTATAAAGAACGCTCTAATATGAAGAAATCTTCAAACTTTCATTTGAAACTTTGTAAGCTAGGTGGTATGGAGTTACCCTGGCTGGTACAATGTTACGCCAAATAACTGTAATCAGTTTGTTAGAAAATGTTCTATTTCCGACAAGTAGTTCGTTGGTTCCAGCCAACGTGGGTGTTATTTGTGAACGTGATTGTTCTAGGGAAATAGTGAGTCTGCGAGTGAAGGTGAAGGAGCCCGTGACCATCAAATCTTACACGTGGTGCTTCAGAATACCTCCTCGCTGCTCCAAGTACAGCGTGCAGCTGAGGGACAAATACAAGATCCAGGTAAAGTATTCGTCTTGCGTAGCTGCCTTTCACTACAACTTACTATAACTAGGAACACCTGATGTTCGCGAGAGAAGTCCCTCGCGGAATATGTTTCACTGAAGGCTGTTCACGGTAAACTGAGCACTTATCAAAAGCTCTGCTTAGGATCCACCTGTACGTACATTGCGTATTATTCCACCGTACGTAACATGCACATTGCCGTGAGCCTNTTATTCCACCGTACGTAACATGCACATTGCAGTGAGCCTGGTCACTTTATTCCTGCGTCCGTCGAGGGAAACTGTGAAGTTAGAAGGAAATTAAACGTCTTAAAAAATTTTTGCTAATTCCTACGCTTACGTTTTGGAATTAAAAAAACAGAAGGTAAACGAAATTATTTCAGTATTCACAACTGTTTACTTACACTTGTGATTCGACTTTAAAACGTGGAACTACTTTCCCCTCAGTTGTTACCAACTTTACTGTGCGCATGCCAGCCAATCAGTATGCCCGTTAAAATATACGCAGGTAGGTGCAGTGACATTTTCAAAGTTTGATTTAAAAAGTGCTAACTTTACCGGGTACAGTCTATATCACAATGCACATTTAGAGGTTTTTTTTTTTTTTGTTATTGGTCACACTTTTCTGTGAAAATATATCGCAGAGTTTGACTGTGCCAATCAAAATAGCTTACTACGGTACTGAACGTGTGTAATACTCACACTGTAAAAAAAGTGCAATTTTACATGTACTTTTTTTTTTGTAAATTTGCACTGATGGTGCTGTAAAACAAAAAAAAAATATTTAAATTTTATGTAAATTCACACAAATTTACTGAACATTGCAAAAAGATAAGCAATTTGCGATTTAAAAAATATGAACATACAGATAAAATTATAATTTTGTTAGTGTTAAACTATACATTTCAATATTTGTGGAAACAAGCCGCCATTTTTAAACAATTAATAGGTTAATTTACTATAATGTTGCGTCTTTAAAAATACACACTNCAAATTTAACCTCCCCGTTGATCTCACGCGTTGATTGATCAAGCGACACATAAAAACTGTTATAAACAAAGTATGTTACACTCTGACCCCGAATCAATAAGTGAAATTACATTCACTGAAAGTCAGCTGATAAGCTACTGCCGACTGACGAATCAAAGAAATAAACTGGTAAAAAGTGACTTATGGAAGTGTAATTATCGATATTCAGTGGGAATCACAAATAATTAAGTGAAATTCAGCCACCATATTAATTAGTTATCAGGCACTGATTATCAATAACTCAATTTTTCAGTGATTTGCCTCAATTCTCACTTGTTTTGGATTTAGAGTGCACCATTACGTCAGATTCTTGCTATAGCGTGTGTTAAAAGAAAAGTTCATTTTAGTGGACACCGACTTAAAAGTTACACTTTAAATACTTTTGACTTTGGGTTGTTGTTCGTGGTTGGGCACTTTTAAAGTCAACCTTAGAAAAAAGTCACTCTCCAGACCTACCATACACTTGAACCCCTTAACATATTATAACGAGTATACTCGATCGCATCTGACGTGTTGCAGAGTACATGAAATCGTGGTCTTTGCCGTACAAGCCCAGAAGTTAGCACCAATAAGGGGCATCGTCTTTCCCTGGGCAATGTTGTTGGTTGCTGCTGAAACGCAAACTATTTTATAATTGGTTACTTCTTCTGCCATGGATATACTGAGCATTCCCCGTAGGTTCCAATGTGTCACTTGTTGTAAGAAAATCATAAGTACTTTTCTCGCCAAAAATTCCCTCTTTCGCGACACCTGAAACAAAAAATTAATGTGTTCGTTAAGCGGTTAAGGTAATCTCTGGTTAAAATTTTCACAGCGAAGTTGGCAGCAAATTAGGGAAAGTAGTCCTATGTCTTAATATCGTTTCTACAGCCCTTTTTTTTATTTGTTGGCACCGAATTTATTTAATTTAGTTTGTTTTACACACATAAGCGCAGGATATAACATAAGAGCGACATAATGTATAATTTTAATTATAGCTATATCTCATTTCATCGACGCATGTATAAAGTGAATTGGCACATGACATTGTTAATTCTTCATATGGCGGAAATGTGCCAGTAAAAAATTGGTAGATAAATAAATCCTAAGAAGCCGGGATTTCAAAAGTATTCAATTAACTGTGAATATCCCATAAGTGCTCAAGTCAGGATCTTCCTCGAAATATCTCAAATTATTATAGGCAGGGATGCACACATACGCACACGTATGTATAACTACATACAGTACACGCACTCATTTGCAAAAAAAAATGATCACCATGATGGTGCCATCGCAGGTCTACGTAGGTGGGTACGGGCACAGGGCATGGAAGTACATATATACAGAAAATATCAAAATATTGTACCAAACCAAATAACGTTGTACCATTAAGGGTATCTTTTTTACCACACATTTTCGTTTAAAATGGAGACTTTACAGTCCTGCACGTTGATGGACGTTTACTTCATGGTCAAAATTTTTATATTATAAAGAACGCTCTAATATGAAGAAATCTTCAAACTTTAATTTGAACTTTAGTAAGCTAGGTGGTACGGAGTTGCCCTGGCTGGTACAATGTTACGCCAAATAACTGTAATCAGTTGGTTATAAAATATTCTATTTCTGACAAGTAGTTCGTTGGTTCCAGCCAACGTGGGTGTTATTTGTGAACGTGATTGTTCTAGGGAAATAGTGAGTCTGCGAGTGAAGGTGAAGGAGCCCGTGACCATCAAATCTTACACGTGGTGCTTCAGAATACCTCCTCGCTGCTCCAAGTACAGCGTGCAGCTGAGGGACAAATACAAGATCCAGGTAAAGTATTCGCCTTGCGTAGCTGCCTTTCCCTACAACTTACTATAACTAGGAACACCTGATGTTCGCCAGAGAAGTCCCTCGCGGAATATGTTTCACTGAAGGCTGTTCACGGTAAACTGAGCACTTATCAAAAGCTCTGCTTAGGATCCACCTGTACGTACATTGCGTATTATTCCACCGTACGTAACATGCACATTGCAGTGAGCTTGGTCACTTTATTCCTGCGTCCGTCGAGGGAAACTGTGAAGTTAGAAGGAAATTAAACGTCTTAAAAAATTTTTGCTAATTCCTACACTTACGTTTTGGAACTAAAAAAACAGAAGGTAAACGAAATTATTTCAGTATTCACAACTGTTTACTTACACTTGTGATTCGACTTTAAAACGTGGAACTACTTTCCCCTCAGTTGTTGCCAACTTTACTGTGCGCATGCCAGTCAATCAGCATGCCCATTAAAATGCACGCAGGTAGGTGCAGTGACATTTTCAAAGTTTGATTTAAAAAGTGCTAACTTTACCGGGTACAGTCTATATCACAACGCACATTTAGAGGTTTTTTTTTTTTTTGTTATTGGTCACACTTTTCTGTGAAAATATATCGCAGAGTTTGACTGTGCCAATCAAAATAGCTTACTACGGTACTGAACGTGTGTAATACTCACACTGTAAAAAAGTGCAATTTTNGTACTGAACGTGTGTAATACTCACACTGTAAAAAAGTGCAATTTTACATGTACTTTTTTTTTTTGTAAATTTGCACTGACGGTGCTGTAAAACAAAAAAAAAATATTTAAATTTGATGTAAATTCACACAAATTTACTGAACATTGCAAAAAGATAAGCAATTTGCGATTTAAAAAATATGAACATACAGATAAAATTATAATTTTGTTAGTGTTAAACTATACATTTCAATATTTGTGTGGAAACAAGCCGCCATTTTTAAACAATTAATAGGTTAATTTACTATAATGTTGCGTCTTTAAAAATACACACTNTGTGGAAACAAGCCGCCATTTTTAAACAATTAATAGGTTAATTTACTATAATGTTGCGTCTTTAAAAATACACACTTAAGTTGATAAATTCGCAATGACTGTTGTGTAACATGAAAATACATGTACGTGGTACATACTTTTACACAAATGCACTGAGTATTAGCAAAATGTAAACTAATAACGATTTAAAAATCCTAAACATTCCGATTAAACTAAAAATTTTATAGTACAAAATAATATAGTTTAATGTTTTTGTATAAACAAGCCTCCATTTTGTATTTTTACACAACAAATATGTTATTTTGCTATCATGTTGCGTTTTTTCAAACACACGCTATTTTTGGTAAGTTTGCACTAACGGTGGTGTTACACAAAAATACATGTACAGTAAGTACATTGTGTTACTTTTACACAAATTTCCTGAAGATTACTGAAAGATAAACAATAACTCTTTTTTATGAACTCAAACATTCTGAATAAATTACACTATTTAAGTGTAAAAAGACATATTTAAATGTTTGTGTAAAAGCATGCCACCTACTTTTACACAACACGTCTAATGGTGATGTTTCACAAAAAAAAAAAAAAAAAANACGTATTATACGTAATTTCACACAAATATTCTGAGGATGTCGAAAAAAAAATTTTGGTGTTGCAAAAGTGGAAAATTTTGATATAACAAAAATTATGCAATTGTATAACTTCACATGACATGGTTTTTATACAAACAGCTACCATTACATATTTTACGCAATATTTGTTCTACTACCACATTGTGTTTACAAATAAAAACAATTTTTTGGTAAAATACATTTTGCAATTTTTTGGTAAATAAGTATTATTCGTGGCATAACACGGAAAAACCCTGTACATTATAAGTAGTTTCACACAAATGTATCAAGCATGACATAAAAGTAAATAATTACCACTAAAACTTGAAAATTCTCATTATATTGCATAGGCCTAATTAGGGGAGTGGTTAACTACAAATTTTGTTTGATGTAAATTAACATGCCTCAGCTAGTTACATTTACACTACAAGAAGACATTTTACAATTGCATTGCTTTNTTGTTTGATGTAAATTAACATGCCTCAGCTAGTTACATTTACACTACAAGAAGACATTTTACAATTGCATTGCTTTGTACAAATACACACATTTATTCTGACAAATATGGACTTGCATTAGTGTAGCACAGAAGAACAAGTAAATGATGCGTGATTTCTCACAAACTATTAATGACATAAAATAAAAAAATAACCGTTAAAANCACAGAAGAACAAGTAAATGATGCGTGATTTCTCACAAACTATTAATGACATAAAATAAAAAAATAACCGTTAAAAATGCATGTACATTCTGATATTAGTGTATATTTTACACTATGGGAAGTCATTTTACCAACACAATTAACTACCANAAAATGCATGTACATTCTGATATTAGTGTATATTTTACACTATGGGAAGTCATTTTACCAACACAATTAACTACCACAGTTAACGGTGGCATTACATGAAAACTAATAGCATTTTACGGTAATTTCACACAGTTGTCTTGAGAATGGCATAAAAATAAAAACTTACGGCTGTTGAAAAAAAACCGAATATCAGAAAAAGTGTCATATTTTTCGTAAAACAAATAAATGTTTACTCTAAATTGAGATAAAGAATGGTAGCTATAGAATTGCAACTGGGACTTGCAAAAACACACCAGAATAAAATTGTGGCTTTTGGTGTAAGCATGCGCCAACCATACATTAAGTTATTTTATCACTGTTGTTGTTTTAAATATTAATACAATTAGCTACACTGTACTTAAAGAATAGTTTATGTAACAGGAGTAGCATGATGTTAAATGCTATTTTTTTGTGGTTTGAAAATGGATACGAGTACTGCTATGATGTAGTGTANGGGGGGGGGGGTATGCAATGGCGTTCTGACTACGTTTCGGAAACTAACTAAACTGTTTTAGCCTACGCTTATTCTCTAACTACTGACGATGAGTTTTCCAATGCACTGATGCAGAGCAATAATTAATGTACAATTTCAGTTTTCATTTTCAGTTACTCTTATAGAGAGCCAAAGAATTTTTTTCAGAGTGACCTGCAAGGAATAAAAGTAACCAAAAACGATTTTTGCAGTTGATATTTATTTTCACTTCAGGAAACGGAATAAAAAACTGTCTGTGTTGTACATGACCGAAGTTGGGGGACGCGGAATTGTGCCACCTCGGAAATGTATAATCTCCGCCTTTTTTTTACGCTATACACCAAACCCGGAGATATATAGAGGTGTCAGAGTCAGTTAAATGAGGCCTACAAATTTTTAGGCATAAAATTTTCTTCAGCAAAATATCTTCTGCACGACGCTAAACAGTTCGCTTATCAATAAATTTTAGTTTATATGTCAAGCAAGTATTTCAGGGTTTATTCTATGATCATTGGCAAGCGGAGAATATTTCTACTCCTTAGATTATTAGCATATTTTTGACATAACATAGTTTGTTTTATAAGATAAAGGAAGTGTTTTCCTGGCAAAAGTAATGTTTGCAGATTGAAATGCCTGACAATAGGTATGTGTATAATAACTAAGCTTAGCAATAATGTATTCAACAATTAATTTTAAATGGATCAGCATAATATCTAGTTATTTTTATTGTGATAGAAATTTTTTGTTATTTTATAATTATTAGCTTATCAACGTGCCTACAGATGACTAATTATTATATTATTTTCTTGATTTTTGTAGAGGTAAACCCAAACTCTAGATTCGTTTTTGTGTTATTTACCTACATAAATATATACTTATTATTTGCACACTTCGCTTGCTTTTTGTGTAAATTTATCACAATTAATTTTTCATATTTTTCATTCTAATATCGCATTAAATTTTTCTTGACCTACATTTATTTCCGTGACACTCGTTCACCAGCAGGAATGGAAGGTCCTTACGCTCCCGTGGAATGTGGTAGGGTACTCTACATCCACCTCCAGTATGCAGCCAATATCTCCATCGTCCGGCACGGACTTAACGTCGATATCCATGCCAATCCATTCAAACCGGCAGTATGGCAGTGGTAGGGACATTGTCCATCCATATTAATTATTAGCATCTACATACTGGATGTAGGTAGACGGCCTGCTGGCATCATACATGATATCCTTGTTGTTCGCCACCACGTGATGCTTGATGCACTCGGTCAACCCTCCCCGGATACCAGCCTCGATAAACAGGTGGATGTCGTAGTCGACAAGGAGGTTTAACTCCACCCGCGACTTGCGCAACATTGCGTCGAACGAGAATCCAGGGGTACTCACATAGCGGACACAATCAAGTCCGTAAGTGGACAGACATAGCCCTCGAAAGTTCTCGAAGACGTCGCACAGAATCAAGACATCCGTCTGTAAATACAGCTAAGCATAATGTTTTAGTGTACGGCATCCTACTGTCACCCAGGCCATCTGCGCATGACGGTAAACCTCTTTGGTGATGCTGCATTCGGTGAGGCGGTTGTAAAAAGCTGCAATGGGCGGCAGCTGTGACTCAGCGAGATTCCTCAACGAGTCGACATAGTCATAGGGGAACACTCCTTTCCGAGTCACCAACTCGAGCTGATCCGGGTTGAAGAAGATTGCCGTAGTCCTGGTTCTGTGAAAGTGTTGCGAGACTGGCAGACATGAATCTAAATGTATCAGTAAACTGAATTGAGAATTTGTCACCCAAACTTTTACTGAATGTGATAAGTTTTTCTTCCTTGTGCAGGATAATAAATATGTACTGGGTATTGTAGCCAAGCTGCTTAATAATGAAATTCGCATCATACATCAAGTTGTGGAAGAGGATTGGCAGTCTCTGGAGGTGGCGGTGGAGCTTCTTACAGTTATTTCACGCCACCCCGATAAAGTTGCCGATGAAATGGTCGTGGTCGTACACCTTGCGGTTATCGTGTGTGAAAGGACCGGAACAGTGGCAGCAGGTAGTGGCCAGAGCATAGCCAGTTCGTTCGCCAGAAGTCAGCATTCGCATAGGCTTGGACTGGCTATATATTTCCTTCACCAGATTGCCAATCCTCATGAATTCCTCCATGAATTTCTTCGACGCATCTTCCTTGGTGTACCATTTCACGTCTGCAGGGAGGTTGGACGTCTTGGAGGCCGATATTATGTCGTTATCCACCTTGACATAGAGGCCATATCTGTAGGGCTAGAGCTTTTGGTACTTATAGGTGTAGGATGCCTCCGGGTTCGGCTAGCACGTCTGAACCAGCACTAGCATGGGTTCAAAGTCCGCGTACACGACTATATGTACCTTATCACTGTTGTGATAATTCTGGAACTTGAGCACAGGAGACTTGCTGTTCTTCTCCAGCTGGGTCAGATCGGCACAGACTGAAGCATGTTCGTTCAGTACCTTATGTGCTCAGCCAGCATCTCAGCACCTGTAAGCCCTGTCATTCGTGGCTGATTATCATATCCCTTGAGACAGTGTTTGCAAATATAAATGGCATGTTCATAGCCAGTCACCTGCCAACTTACCAGGCGGGAGAAATCGGAAATATAACAATAATGAGAGTTCTTGTTCGCAGTCATCATTAGGAGGAGGTCGAAGTTCTGGGCCAGTTCTTCCTTCGAAATCCGTATTGGGACCACCTTCTTATTTTCGTCGAATGCATGTACATTGATACTGACCCCAGTATTGGTTCTCTTGAACATCGATATTTGGCTTAGAGGGATGGGGAACTCTAGCCCACTAATGTTGAAACGTGTCTCCAGGTCTAAATATTCTTGGTTGACGCGCACAGGATGCTCACCCTCTACATAGCGTGCCACGATCGCCCATTTAAAGCACTGCTGGTTTTTGTTTCGTGGGTTGATAATTGCCATCTTGGCTTAGATTTGCGCAAGCAGGGCGATGTAGGAGGAAGCTCTCAGCGGGTCGAGCTTGTTGACATGCAGCTGAAGCCTTTTCACAGAGGTGACGGGCTAGCCACTTCCGTTCCCTTTATACTCGTCCTTCTCCTGGCATATCTTAGCAATGGCGGCCGACATGGTATCTTCAATGTCGCCAGCATTGAAGAGCAGCACGTTCTTTGTCTTGAAGGCGCGATGGCCCGTCTCGTCGTCGTGCGGCTTCGGTTTACCATATGTACACTACAGAAAAATATTAAATTTAACCGCCCCTGGTCCTCGATCTCCTGCAACAGCGGGCCAATGATATTCGCCTTCATCCCCTCGAGGTAGCCGCAAATATTCATGACCCGACTAGAATTATTTTCGGCGACGTACATCTTCATGACGCCTCGAAACGCGCTCTCCACCTCCATAAGTGTGAAATGTAATTAAGTAACCAACAATCTAACTTCTCGCTCCAACAATCCCTAACTCTATCAACATACAGGAACATGGTGTCCGACATTTTGTGGNCCAACAATCTAACTTCTCGCTCCAACAATCCCTAACTCTATCAACATACAGGAACATGGTGTCCGACATTTTGTGAAGCAGCGATCAAAACACACCATTTTAGTCGATCCATCATACAAATTTTCGATATTTTATCACAAGAAATAACACTCATGTAAACAAAACCAATGTTAGAGGAAGATATTATTTTCTGTTAATGTACACAACCATTCCTATCTCTCCTATATCACAGGAAATTTTCGCGAGAGTGCACACTAANATTATTTTCTGTTAATGTACACAACCATTCCTATCTCTCCTATATCACAGGAAATTTTCGCGAGAGTGCACACTAAAAAACACTATCGCAACATGTATCTTTCCAGGAAAAAGGCTTTAAGTACATGGCTAGGGACTGTGATCAACTCGGAATCAAAACCAAGCTCTGTCGTAGAAGGCATGACTAACAGAGTTCTTACTCACATGGTCGAGGAGCTAGAGGCATGCATCCACCCCTTGGGTGTGGGACTTGCGGTTATTGAGGATCTTATATGACATAGGATTGGTTGTGTCCTAAATGAATTGCGCACAGACGATGAAAAATGAACACATTGCCAGCACATGCGAGTTGCAGTCATCCAACGAATCTCCACGTCGGAAAATAATATTACAAAGTTAATCGTGCATAGAGTCTTCGCCGAAATGTATATACTATGAACAATCTGCTTTTACTATTAGTACAATGGCCACTACCACCGAGGATTTACATCGTGTAATTGCAAGTGTGTGCAATAAGTATCTACTGGCCAAGCGCACACGCATGAAGAGCGATGCTGCATTGTAAGAGGCCTTCTAACCGCTCTCATATCGTCTACATAATTTACAACAACATGTTCACCCTGCTGGAATTAAGACTGAAACCGGACGTTGAATGCAGGAGTGGGAGGAAGCGTAAGCTACTTCCGGAGTAGGATACTGCATCTGTTGAAGATAATGATGATTTACCTTTAGCTACATTGAAACATAAAAAGAACAGATCTCACTTTCGCATGACAGCCATTCGCAATGACCTCTCTTCGTACACAACGAAGTTAATTAATGGAACTTAGGGTGTTTATAGACATAATAAGAAATAATTCTTGGGGAAGAAGCAAATATTTTTCTACCGAATGACTTTATACAGATTGATGATGAAGCAATGTGGGCGCCCCCAGGCCTCTACGAATTGCTGTTTAAACACGAGCCTGGCGGGTTCTCGCGTGAGGCACTTCACTAGTACAAGCATTTATTTAGCATCACAAGTGCACACTTGGCAGACAATGATGCTTCCAGCAACACTTATAAGGATTAGAAACGTCCGAAATTCGGCATTGTTGCTGACCTGTTTCCAAACTTCGGCATAGCGAGTGGATCGGGTCTGACTTCGAAGCTTGATGGATGCAGTCAGCTCAAGTATGTATTCTGGGACGATGCGAATGAGCTCGTATCATGTCTGCGATTGCTCATTGCATCTCAGAACCCTGGCAATAATTTACATACTAATGAAATTGTGGATATTGTAGAAGAATTACATGAAGGTGGTTCCATATATTGTCTCGTGCACAGATCGCTGCTGTTCTTAACCGGCCTGCACGCCGCAATTATCGCAGACGCAAAGTACTCGTCTTTGGGCAGAGATATCTGTACCAGGCTGCCCTGGTTGAAATAATTCGGTATGCTGCTGTTAATAAAGGCTATAGATACATGTTGACAGTAATAAATTGTTTCAGTAAATATAGATGGGCAGTACTNATGCTGCTGTTAATAAAGGCTATAGATACATGTTGACAGTAATAAATTGTTTCAGTAAATATAGATGGGCAGTACTAGTTCGCCGGAAACGAGGCTTCGATGTGTCCGAAGTGAAGAAGACTGTTTTACAAGATAAAGGATCGCCTAAAAATTTGCAGATGGATCTTCGCTGAAAATGATACAATCCCGCCTTCCGTTCATTAATGACTGCAAATAAAATTAATCACTACAGTACATTCGGTGATAAAAACGCCNATACAATCCCGCCTTCCGTTCATTAATGACTGCAAATAAAATTAATCACTACAGTACATTCGGTGATAAAAACGCCTCAATCGAGGAACGATTTAACAGCACAATGAATAATGACATGTGGCGAGAATTTTCATAGTAGGGTAGTTACTGGTAGCTGGACTTACTACCTCGTTTGATATCTGACTACAATGAATGAGTGCACCACACCATCCGCATGTGGCCAGTGGATGTTAAGGATGATTCTATGCTGTCGACTGTGTTCAAAAACGAGAAGAGATTGGACAGGCGCAAGGCTAAAGCAAAAATTGGTGACTATGCCTGGATGTCGCGGGTGAAGGGAACATTTGCGAAAGCATACACTCCGAACTGGTGCACCGAGGTCTACAGGGTTGGCAAGATTCGTTATTACGAACGTCGGGTGTATGATCTTATTGACTTGACTGGTTTTTGGCTGCAAGGTGGATTTTGCGAACAATAGATCGTGACAACTAAGTTTCCCGACATCTATTTAGTTGAAACAGTGTTACGGAGACGACGTAGTCAGCTGTTCGGGAAATGGGTAGGGTTCTATTCCCGACACAATTGCTGGGTACCGAGGTCGGTGCTTACTGATGTGTAATTGGTCCTACATAGCAATGCAAGCAGAGTGTGTATGTACCACAGTTGAATGTATTTTTTTAAGTATGAATAAATTCATTCTTAGATCTTGCACTGTGTATATTTTTTAATTCTTACACTGTATTCTTTCTGTGTGTTACGTGCTCGTGTGTTTAGTTTCTGAAGGCTGGAGAGCACAGCTGCTGGGCATGTCCTGGGTGGGGATTATTTTTTCCAGTTTGTAGGGTGGACCAGGCATGATGCAGTTTTACGGATGTGAAGTGATTACTGGGGCCGTGCCCAGGCGGCGATGCACGTCGCTGCTTTGAAAAACTTAAAGGGTCTGGAAATGTGCTCGCTCCCCACTGCCCTACCCTCCTGTGAATGTGCAGTGATTGCTCGTCTGGGCAACACATGCAGGTGCTTTTACAAATTAATCAGTCTTGGACAGGCAGGTTCGGTGATGGCCATATGCAATGCCACACTTCCTCCTCTATTCAACGGGGGGGGGGGAAGCTGTGAAATGTGAGTCGCCCCCTTTGAAATGGGCTCGCCCCCTGCTGGCCACCTTCCTGCGGATGTGTGGTAATTGCTCGTCTAGGGTCGCGCCCAGGCGATGTGTGTCGATACTTTTACAAATTAATCCATCTTGGACATGCTGATTTGGAGATGACCTCCCGCAACACCGCGCTTCCCACTCTATTCGGCTGGGCGATGCATCACAACGCTTTTAAAAATTAGTTGGTCTTGGTTGGGCAGGTCGACCGAGAAAAGCGCGGATGCTGGGCCTGATACGATTGCATTCTTGGGAGCTGGTAGGGAGGTCTGTTAGTTTCCTTATATCCTCCTGTTAGCTGGGCCAGGTCACCATTTCTAGTTCGGACACATGCACGATGGCAGACAGCCACCGCACTAGCGATGAAGACGAGCTCATCCAGGCACTTGCTGAGGTTGAGGCTGTNCATGCACGATGGCAGACAGCCACCGCACTAGCGATGAAGACGAGCTCATCCAGGCACTTGCTGAGGTTGAGGCTGTTGCATCGCACAGCCACTCATCCGATGTGCACTGTCCGCCACCACTCGATGACATCGACTCCGACGAGGACGGTGCGTCAATTGTTCCCGCTCATGGTCGTCGTCGCCCATTGTGGCACCACTGCCGGAGGCGCTGTTGTCGCCTGTCTCGTCCGAGGCAGACACCCTTGAGCCTCTCTCAGAGGAGGCAAGTGATGTCGTCGATGACTTTGCTACCCTCACCGACCTCGATGGTGATGAGGTTGCTGATGACAAAATTTACATTGTTGGGGATGTTGGTGTTGGCATCGGCAATGCCCCGCCCTATGCGGTCTGGGAATTGGAGGCTGCCCTCGACCGAAATACCGAGTTGCACCGGACAGTAATTGAGGCACAGCAGGCGAGTACGGTCATTCAAGCTCNCATGCACGATGGCAGACAGCCACCGCACTAGCGATGAAGACGAGCTCATCCAGGCACTTGCTGAGGTTGAGGCTGCTGCATCGCACAGCCACTCATCCGATGTGCACTGTCCGCCACCACTCGATGACATCGACTCCGACGAGGACGGTGCGTCAATTGTTCGCGCTCATGGTCGTCGTCGCCCATTGTGGCACCGCTGCCGGAGGCGCTGTTGTCACCTGTCTCGTCCGAGGCAGACACCCTTGAGCCTCTCTCAGAGGAGGCAAGTGATGTCGACGATGACTTTGCTACCCTCACCGACCTCGATGGTGATGAGGTTGCTGATGACAAAATTTACATTGTTGGGGATGTTGGTGTTGGCATCGGCAATGCCCCGCCCGATGCGGTCTGGGAATTGGAAGCTGCCCTCGACCGAAATACCGAGTTGCACCGGACAGTAATTGAGGCACAGCAGGCGAGTACGGTCATTCAAGCTCGCAATACCATGGAGCTACATGCTACCTATTTGGTGTTGACTGCTCTGTGGGTTGTGCTTCTCGTGGATCACGCTGAGCGTGCCAGGGCACAGGCGTCTCGCGAGGAGGGTACCATGTTGCTACATGGTATTCTAGACCTCGAGGTGTGCTGCACGGCTGGCCTCCAGAACGATCTGGCAGCAGCCGATAACAATGATGGGACGGAGATGCTGAGGACGACGACGAGGATATTGGGGGCAGTGGCGGTGACTGAGATGCTGATCAACTAACTGGATGACTGGCGCGCATCTCGACCGCATCGATGCCTGTGTTGGTGGGCTCGTCATCGACGTTTTCGTGGTCGTCATTGTTGGCTGGTAAGTGTCTTTTTTTTACTGGTAGTTTCGTTTATGTTGTAAGTTGACATATTTTAGTATGCATGTTTGTTTGTGCGAGCCACTTGTTGGCTGATGTGGTTTTTTCCGCACTGTGGTGTGTGTCCTATACTTTCTGTTATGGTGGTGGACCAGCCCTCACACAGCGACGTTGTGTGTATACTGTGCTCCACCCCATGCCTGCTTAGGCATGCGCATGCTTGATGTATAGTTTGTTTCACCTTGGGTTGACATCCTTAAAACAAGTTTTTAGAAAGATGTTCATTTATTTGTCTTATTATTATGAACGTGCAGTACTGCGGCTGCAGTACTGGGTAGACTGTAGATATGTTTTTCTAAGTATATTTTACACACGTGGTGAACCAATACACTTATAAAAATGACTGCTCTGATACCGGCACTTCTAGCCACGACATGTAGCACTTCAAACACTCTCTGGTGACGAGTGGCGTAGCTGCCTATGGCGGCAGCTCACTGGTGTTGGTGATGGAGGTGTAAAATACCCCCCGAGGGATAGAACAAATGAGAGGTAGTAACGTGACCTGAAGGACTCTGAAAAAAACCTGTCAAGGGACGGGAGGTAGGAGAACAATAAAGGACTCTGAGGATTCGTCAGAACTGGGGGGTAGGAATAAGGCTGGGGGGGGGTGCTGAGAAAACCCCGAGGGATAGAACATGAGAGACGAGAGAGAGGTAGGAAGGTGGCTGGAAGGACTCTGAGAAAACCCTCCCAAATGACAAGAGGTAGAAAGGAACGTAACCAGAAGGAATCTGAGAAAACCACCCACATGAGCATGAAAATATCTCCCACACGAAATGCAAGAGCATGAAGTGAAGACAAGAAGAGGAGATCGGGAGGAGAACTCTGAAAAAACCACTCAAATGGAATGTAAGAGCATGAAGTAGGGACAAGGCGTCGTTGGCCAGGAAGGCCAAATGCACGATTATGAAGTGTCGACAGGGAAGGAATGATACAATAAAGGCGATTGGGAGGACTCTGAGAAAATCCGCCGGGCTCTTCAACAAGAGGGGGAATCTCTCCGAGCCTCCTCCAGCATGCGGAGTCAACCACTGCCAGCACGAGTCCAACCTCACCTGATCCGTACACCAGAGGGTACCTCCGGATGGGCCAAACAGATCATCCCGTGCTACCTCTTATTTTCCATGGCACGTATGGGTTTTCCAATGCCCGATCGCCAGAGCCCCACCCACCGGCAGAGAGACGTGGGGTCCCTCTGAAACAGGTGGGTACCATAATCATTATCAGGTTTTATACCCTTGGTTTCTTCACCGAGCGCCGTGATCGCCACGCCGCCCATAAGGCTGGGCTTCGCTGACATCAGACACGCGTCCTTTACCATCCTAGAATTTCTTCACAGGGAAATTCCTGTTTTGGGCCCCAGTGGCCTGAGTGCCAAGAGGTCCAACACCCCGCCAAGTGGTCGGGCCTTGGTACTATCTATCGGCCCAAGCCATCATGGCAGATACCCCTATACAGTCGCTAGGAAGCTGATTCCCATAGGGACTGGGCGGCAGAGCCCAATTCGTTTAAACAGGGGTGGCACGAGAAGCCTTGGGTTGCCATGGAGGTTGAGAGGCTATAAGAGACGCATCACCCATCCTTTCNGCTAGGAAGCTGATTCCCATAGGGACTGGGCGGCAGAGCCCAATTCGTTTAAACGGGGGTGGCACGAGAAGCCTTGGGTTGGCATGGATGTTGAGAGGCTATAAGAGACGCATCACCCATCCTTTCAAGAAATCTGTAAGTAGGTTGGGCTCGGCTACTATAGCATAGTACTGCCACACCACCTCAAGTGTCCAACCTACGCTCCTCCCACCGGAGTGACCGTATGATCCTCCCCCCAGGCAGGAATGACAGAGCAAGAGGGGAAATTCAAGATGGCCACTGCTGGTGAGGAATGCCAGAGTAGGAGGTTGCCTCGTAATGTACTCCAAGATGGGCGCTGGCTTGTCCCTTTGTCCCCAGCCAGGAGCCAGGTGGCGCCAAACCGGCTATTTATTACTACTGTAGTTCATACGGACATCTTATTTACCTACTGTAATATGCGTATGCTTATTGTGTGTTAAGTACTGTGGTGCCTATTAAAGATGATTATTTTTACATAGAAATGCCGTTCTGAGCCATTCGGAGTGCATTCTTATTTAAACACAACACGTTTACCTGTTAANTTATTTTTACATAGAAATGCCGTTCTGAGCCATTCGGAGTGCATTCTTATTTAAACACAACACGTTTACCTGTTAAAATATATTTACATGTCATAAACATACGTTTTAACGTACCGTGATATTAAGTTAAAAACATTATTAAATAAAGTAAATATATTACTAGAAAAAATAAACAAGAATAAAAAATTAACCAAAAATATATTTTCGCGCTCGGCGTTTAATTCGCTGATGTGATAGCCCTACATCACTGCGGTTTTTCTAATTGTTATGGATACAAACATTTCCGAAGCAGTTGGAGTGCATTAGATTTTAAACAAAACACGTTCACCATACAAAATAAATTTACATTTTATGAATACACATTTATTGTCCCATGAAATTGTCTTTCAAAATGGCTTACGCACTGGGTATTTAGTTCGCGGTGATACAGCACTGCGGTTTTTCTAATTTTTACGTGGAGATACATTTCTGAACCATAGTAGTAAATGACTGCATTTTAAACGCGACACGTTTACCAGATAAAATCAATTTGTATTTCATTAATACACGTTTTATTTTCCCATGATATTGTGTTTCAAAATGGCATTTTCCCTCGCGGTGTTACAGATCTTCGGTTTTTCTCATTTTTTAGCGTTGTCTGTGTGTTTATACGTACAGTGGCGGAAGTTTAGAACTGCTGTTATCTGTCAGTCAAAATATTACCCTTTTAAATGTAAATANGTTTATACGTACAGTGGCGGAAGTTTAGAACTGCTGTTATCTGTCAGTCAAAATATTACCCTTTTAAATGTAAATCTTCTTAATTACAACGGAGAAGGTAAACAGGGGACTTTATCGCGCACCGTATGTCAGGTCTATGCGCGGCGCTGCGGTCCATTTTTTCGTTAATTTTGACTCGCTCATAGTTTGTTTCTACACAATGTTGGTATTATTTCACTCAGAATTGGTATATTACGTCAGAAAATACCTATTTTATTTTCGTCAGAGAAGTGTGGAAGAAACGGTGTGGCCATTTAGTAAAATTAATTTTGATGTAATTCTCGTATTTTGGATAAGCTAATTAGGCCTATTTAATCTATTTGCTGGCTGGATAACCGTGATTTTTATTTACCGTGCCTTTATTTCCCAGCATTATCCCGGAAATTTAAGAGTTTGCTGATTTTTACAGGTGCATTAGTCTTATTTTCAGCAACACGGTTGCTTTTGTACCAAAAAAGCCTTAATATGTTTCTGATCTGAAGTAAATATATTTTTATCAGTGTATTTCATTACTTGCATACTATTTCACTTTTTTTTTAAATTTAAACCTTTATTTAATCAGCATATATTAAATAAGAGACTATTACCTAATAGCAACTCATCGATAGCTTCACTGTATGGCTGTAAAAATTTTCGTTATCAGCAGTTGGCTAGTCAACAGTTTCCAAACCAGAAAATATATAGGTATTAAGACAAAGTATGGCACTAGCCAATGGATAAAAGTTATATTTAAATTTACAATGTGGTCATATAATTACTTGCTTTGAACAAACATTGCAAAACTGGCCCTTATTTAATGTAAAAAATTTCTACATGTTAAAATTTTCGTTTCTAAAATTTCTAACTTAATTATACTTAAATTTTTTATGATAGTACTTTGTGTTTCAAAACTGTGTGTAACACCATAAAATTCTTTTGAAACTATTTCAGCCACACTAATTTTATAATACCGAAGTAGGTACACTGCTATGCCTGTATTACAAAATATTTACTTTATGATTTGAGAGAGTAACAAATCAAACATGCCTTTTGTACACGTGTTAAACTTTAAAATCTTCTGAAGTGTAACTTGTGCACATAATACGAATTTTCGATTGTAAACTTTTGCGATGTAAAGAGTCGCAGTCACTTCGGCAATTTTTAATAGTGACTCTACTTTTTTTTCTGTATAACTGATAACTTCTCATATTTACATTTTGCAGTATATATGCATAATATGTAACCGATTTCTTTCAGTAAGTAAAACTCCTTGTAGGCTGTATACATATTTATGACTGATTTATAACAAGCATCGTTTCAGTTATTCTCTAAGTGTTTTTTGCCCTTAAGTTAATTTAATGTTTTTTTTTACTGTGTGTTAAGTGAATTGTGTAACTTATAAACCTCAAGTTTTTTTAGTGAAACTTCAGATGGTTGTGAACTCAAATGTGTGTGGGTTCAAAAACGAGACATTACCAAAATAAATGCTTTGTTGCAAAGAGAACAATTGTGGTTTTGCAACAAGGATTGCTTCTCTTTACACGAGGCATTGTATTGTTTTTCATGTATCTGGACTAAAATTGTTTTTTCTTGTGTGGCAAGAGGCGATGTCATCGACAGTTCAGCAGCCACAACTCTTTCAAAACTCATTTATCAAGAGATCATAGGATAAAGTGCATGCAAGTTCCAGTTCCAAACAGTGAGAGAGTCCCTATAAAATTATAATGCTCTTTATGCTCGGCTAACTGTGACAGCCTTGGCATCCTCGTCAGTCACCTCAAAAATCACTTCAAATTAAAAACTTTAAACTATAGAACTTTTTTATCATTTTCAACAAATGCAATGCATCACGTTTTTTAGTCTGGTCATCATAAACCTGCATTTAAGGCATAAAAACCTAACCCTACTTAACATTAATTATGACCATTTTTTAAATAAATTTCCATTCAAATACATACTGTTTTACTACTGTGATATCGTATATATATGCACTTAAGTTCATTCTTAGAGTAAAATGTTTCAGTTGTTTTAATTTCCTTACTCTACCTGGGATATAGTTTAAATAACTTCTGATTTACATTGTCTGTGTAATTTACAAAACATACTGTACTCACACAGCTATGGAGTACTGAAGGGGTTAAGAGAGGGGAGGGGCAGCGAACATTTCAGTATTATGCAGTGCCAGTGACACTCAGATACCAACATTTTTTTGCTTTTAAATTCTTGAATATTTGCCTATTTTGACCATTGCTAATGTAAAGAATGGATGTTTATACTGCTATAATGGTGTTGACTATTTTCTTTCAACAGTTATTTTGTGTTATGTAAGTTGGAAGGAAGGCACATTTGGTAATTAATGTTAATATGCAACCTTTCCAAAACACTTGAGCATTTAATAGACTGATTGAAATTTGTTTCATACAGAGTCACAAATGTATGCTATTAAACCAGTGTAAGTAATTTATATTTAATCAGTATTATTTGATAATTAAATTTATTGTTACAGGTGTAGCATAGTTTATAACGATATCCATGCCACTTTCATGTTAAATATTTTTATTTTTACAGATGGAAGAAGTTATTAATTTTGTCAAGGGAGTAATCCCAGGAGTTGACTTAAGCAGCCTGCAAGAAAAATTAAAAGAAATTGGTGTAGAATGTGTGACTCAGCTTCAGCATATAAACAGTGAGATGCATCTAGTTCCACATCTGAAGTTGGTGAAGGATTTGAAACTCAGCAGTGCTATTTGCAGCCGTTTTGCCGAAACTTCGGATTCATTTGCCACTTAACAACAATCTCGATGCACTGTCTGTTGTCAATGCAACTTATCCGTCAGATAAAGTTGGTACTCAAAATGTAGCTTCTTGCTGAAAAACTAAGAGTGCGCAAAACTCATTCCTGGAGGCGTTGACACCTTCATCGACCCCAAAAACTATGGATAAGCTGAACACCTTTGTTATTCCATACATAAAAATTTCCTCCGTGGCTGCAAGAAGCAATGAAAAAGAAGAGAAAAGTTGGCAGGCTACCAAAATTGAACGAATCTGTCAGGATAATATGTAATGAAGTACACCGGCGTGGTCACTCTGGCTCTGCCTTCTGTAAAAATGTCGCGACAGAGATCGTAACAAAGTATCCAGAAACGTTTGGTCTGAATTTATAAGATGATACATTTTTGGGGGATGAACCGCCTATTACAAAGAAAACTTGAAGATCGTTTTCGAAGTATGAACCAAGATTAAGTTTTGACGAAGATGATGAATGTGAAGACGATTTTGAGTTTGTGAGGAGACGTCGTCCTACCAGAAAAGGACAGGTATGGCTGTGTTAATTTTCTGCCCCGAACACTGCCAGCAAATGAAACACCAGCAGCTATGGAAGAGAAAAGCTTGTGGCTGCTAGAGGAGAACCAGAAACCGGACGCAAATCGAAATAATGTAAAAATAAGAAAAATACGTGCAGTTAACATATGCCACCGAACGAGCAACTATGGTAAATAAACTACTCGTCGATGTCCACTGAAGATGGCCATTCCTTTTTGAGGTATGTTATTTCCATAAAATTTGTCACCTACCGATATATTAATATTGTTAACTGTAGATAATATATATTTTTTATTTTGTAGAAGGAGCATTTACCAGATCATTTCGAAGAGCTTATGGTAATGAGTTTATTTGGCACTGCAGAAAAGGCACATGAAACGCTCATCCCCCTGATGATCAAGTACTTCACGTCTAAAGTTGATAATGAAGGGAAAAAATCGAGTGAGGAAAGGAAGTATCTGAGGGTCATGCTTATTTTCATCAGCCGAAACTGTTTGAAGGCCAATTAACAGTTTTTTTTTAATTGTTGACATTTTAATTTACGTGTGGAAGATAGCCAGAAACGAAATATTCACAGTTTATGACGTATTAAATTTTGCTTTCTGTAATATATAAAAAAACAGTTTATAATAAATAATTATCTGCAGCAGTTTTATTGGAAAACGAGACCGAAACACCTTGCCGTAAATTTTGAACTCTTGTAATATGCGTAGTGGTTCTTGTGTTACATTCCTTAATCTTCAACTATCTGATAATTAGGTAATTTCTTTCACTGAAACACAACACTTTTGTAAGTATTATTCTGTGGGAATGATATAGTCGGTTTACTCAAGTACTTTAGATTTTTATAAAGCAGTAAAATTTATAACATTTGAGATAGGATTAAGAAAAAAAACGTCATAAATCTTTTCGGTTTGAAAATAACGTGTTCGCATATTTAGTAAACAATAGTGTTGTTTTGATGTCATTAGTCTCATTATGTGAGCGCTGCAACTAAAATTATCTGGTACCGGTAATAAATGTTATCAGTTGAATAACAAACACATGATGATCTTTTTTCAGAAAAGATTAGAGATTATGTTAAGAGAGCATTGTTCATTTTGCATTTTGTTAGGAATGTTGTTCAAAACGTTGCTTGATATTTCAGAAACTGTTCATGTGCTTTATGGGTGAGTATATCTATTGCAAAGTAACTTTTATTTATAAATGAGTGGGTTGAATAAATGCATTACCTCGGCTTCAAAAGTGACTGATCGTAAGTACTGCAAGCCTTGCAGGGAAAGTAGTTGATTTTCCGTTTTTTTTTCTAGGAAACGTTTTCTGTGGCAGAAATCGAGGCAGCGGAATCTCTCCTACGCCGGCCACGTTTCTGTCCTTGGCACAGAAAACCTTCACTAAGGGGCGCACTGTTTTCCAACTATGGAAACCCATGGTTTCAACCCTGCGATGAATGCGGATGAGGCATTAATCTTGACATTTGCCTTACAATATGTCCATTTTTCGGCTTATCCTCCAAAAACAGCAGCCAAATGGGAATTTATTCAAAGGTATCAGCATGGTTGTCATGAACTACATTTTAGTATTTTTTGGGATTGGCATCTTGTATAAAGGTGAAGTGTGTCATGTTAGGCCCTATAAAGTATATTAAATTGTCTTTAATAGAAATTCTGTAAAGAAAAATATAAGTTTAGATTCGACTGCTCATAGTCCCATAAAAAATATTTAGTGCATTGTTGTACTAAACTGTAAAAAAAAATTTATTTTAATTTTGAAAACCCACTTGAGAAAAATTAATCCTTTTTGATCCAATTAAAGTTGTCAGGGGCTTAGTTTGCATGTAGCTGATGTGTAAATGTCTTTTACCATACAATGGTTGATTAAATAAGAATCTTTCCCGAAAATCGGAGAAAAATTCAGAATATAGCATTTTTATGGCGCACTTTTAATGCATAATAACAGCTGCATAGGCTTTTGTTCGTATGCTCTTGCGTCCTACACATGGAAAAAGGAGGGCAGTAAAAAGAGTTACAAAGTACAGTGAATTTCTGCTGATATTATAATAATTTATTTAAACGAACTGTCAAAAACAATTTAGATACTAAACAATCGTACCAGAAGTTTCCATAATATTGGTTTATTTGCTATCCTAGTAGTGAAAACCTGTGAATTAAAAAAACTTTTTTCCTCTAATGCTTCATCATAGTCTGTAATCAAAAAATCATTTATAGAGTTTGTTTACGATTCATTTAAGCATTTGTGATTGATTGTAATTACCGCTATGAAGACTTCAAAAACGCGAATTATTAAAATCAGTGTGCAACATGCATAATTGTCAGTATAGAATACTGTACTTTATTTTGGAAAGAAATAAGTTAATCTTCACGTGTCTGTGTACATGTGCGTCAGGCCTGTTAAATTTGCTATTGTTTCAAGCATTTAAATAAAATTAGAAACATTTTTATTTTTTGAATATTAGTGACAAAATTTGCTTCCAAACATTAGTATTTAACTTAAGCTCTCGGCCAATAGTTCACAATTTTAATAAAATATGCATGAGGACAATAAATATTACACAAAAACAATTTTTTTTACGTCTTATGAAATGGCATTCCTTCACTTACAGGATGTATTTGCAGGGTGATGCCAAATGCCAAAGTTGCAATTTGATTGGAAAACATTTAACACTAAACCTTGTACATTAGAAGTCTAAAGATTCTGTTGTATTCCATCTTGTACTTTGCATGCTTGACTTCTTCCATTATTGTTAATATGTATCTGTTGGTACAAGTGGTGTTCTCAATAATGACTCAGTCGAAAATGGAATGGGGACCATAATTTTATTGTACAAGAATAGGGTTTGTGATATTAATTATACTCGAATAACATCAAATAAGAGAAATATTTCATCCGGGAATTGCTGTTTATTGTCGTGACTTCTCCGTTTGTTAGATGGCATAGTATAGAGGACAAAATATAATTAGTTTATTGGTCCTTACTGTATAAAAAAAATTGTATAGCTTCAAGTACAGTCTGAAAAAAAATTTTCTCAGTACAACACCAAAAAAAGAGGTTAAAAGCAATAAAAAAACCATAATAAAATATTTTCCCTTATGTAGGAGGTTATGAGTGAGAGACTGTAGTGTTCTTTGAAATATGTACTCTAAAAATGTATTTTAACTGAGTTGAAATATTTGACTGTTTTCAGGAGTTGTTTTCAAAATCAACGGTGAAAGAAGCAAGGTGAAGAGGGGTAGCAAGTTACCAGCAGCTGTCAATCCTCGTGTGATCTCTTTGGTGCAGTCCCTGAGACATTTAAAAGACCTTTGGAAGATTTAAAACATAAGCAAGATACTTAGCAGTTGTTTTTAATTGTTATTGTATTGTTGACATTACCAACTTACTCATTTGTTTTACCAAATAGCAAAATATAAACTCAAAAAAATGCACAGTGGGTTTTGTTTATTGTTACTGGAAGCAATAAAACTGCTACAAAATTAATCACATCCTATTAATAAAATTTTTAAAAAATACTACCTAGGTAACCATTTATGTTTGTATTTTTTCTTTAATAATCACTCATTTGGATCTCGAATCTACTGTTTAGAGTTTATTGCTCTTGGATGGCAGCTAAACATTTATTAATAAGCGTGGTGTTCGACCCAACATGTTGAGATAAGACAAATATTATTTTACTTAAATTGTAAACGTTCAATTAAACACAGAGAGTAAGTTACTAATACTAATTTTCTTCGTAGAAAATTTAGTTAAAACAGCATATTTTTGCCATGTAGTAAAGCAATACAACAGTTTTTCACTTTAACCAGAGAGTGGATTTCAGAACTCACCAACTGTTCCATAATCACTTATTTTAATACATAGCGATTCTATGACAAAATTGTTTGAAAATAGATATGTTATACATATTTTAAACCAACTTTTATTAGCACTTCACATGTATATATGCAAACCCGTGTTTTAATCAGGTTTTTTACACTCTTCCACATATTCTATCAATGTGAAATTTGGCACGTGTACATAATTTGCGTTACAATACATTTGACACGTTTATTTTAAAAAACCAAATTGGCAGACCTAAAATATGGCAGATGATTCTTATAATTTATGGCTCAATTCAGCTTAAAATCTATGTTCCTTGTGTATCTGGGTATGAATATTTGGTCTAAATTCAAAAACTCAATATGGCCGATTCAATATAGTAGGCGATTCTTATCATTTATGAACTGGTTCAGCTTAAAAATCTATATCTGGAGGCTTTTGGTGTACCTAAAGTATGAATATTAAAACAAAATTAAAAAAAAAATTAAATAAAGAGATTTTAAAAAAATTTATACAGAATTATAGAGCGGGGGAAACGGGAGATCCCCGAGAAAGCCCGCCGACCAGCGGCATCGTCCGGCACGATTCTCGCATTCGAAAATGCTGGAGTGGCCCGGCCGGGAATCGTACCCAGTGCGCCTTGGTGGGAGGCAAGCAGGCTAACCGCTCAGCCAACGCGACCCCCCCACAGATCTTGGACAGAATGCTTGAGCTCCCCTCTAACTCCTGGAGCTGGACTTTAAACTGGTTAAAATGAGATTAGTTTTGAAACTTAGCTGATTGTAAATAAGGTAAAGCAATAAATTAACAAGTGTAGTAATAATAGATTTATAAATTTCGTAATTATATTTGTTAACTGAACAATGACATTTAAGAGCAGCATAAAACCGCATACGATGCTGTAAGCATGTTGTTTGAATCTTACGTATAGCACTAAATAATAACACTTCCACTCACAAAAACACTCACACACTAGAATGAACCAATCCGCTCGCCGCTGACACTGACCTGCATTACACATTTATGTGTGTGTGTGTGAAATTGATGACTAAATAGGCTTTGGATGGTATTTTTCGTTCCTTTTAATATTTAACTTTGTTTTTCTCAGTAGACTGGTTGTGTTTACCTCCTTTTGCTACATAGGCCTATTAAAAAATACTACTGTTTATGACTATTCTACGGCTGTTGTTATTAAAACCGGAATTTTAAAAAAGTTTTGTAAATGTATTTTTGGGCAACTAAACAACTGGCTCTAGAGTGAGCTAAAAAAAAAACTCCCCTTTCTATGGTAGCCACCCATAACCCATTCATTTCCACACGAATTTTACGGTTCCATGGAGGCGTCTGACAACCGCTGATGACCGGACGTGTGGTCGTGCGAACTGACGGGAGGCGTGCTGTGTGAAGCCGCCAGGCTAACTTGTTTCGTACGGTCTGGATAAACTCGGGTGTGCAACAGTGAACGAGCTGTGTACGAGTACGTGGTTTCGGTTCTGGAGACCGAATACAACGTGGGCGGGCATGCAACTGTGGGCTTCCAAGACCCGTTGTACAGCGAACGAGACTTGCGGCCCCATGCAGTCGCGCTTGTGGGTGGACTCGACGCGGAAATTGACTGGCTAAAAGGTTTAATGAATTTTCCCAGTGAGAAATACAACTGCGTGGAAAACGACGTCTGAGGCGAACATACATGCGTGACGTCACGGTCAGCTGCTGTGGCCGGTCGGATTGCGCAGTCCGATGATGCCCGCGAACACCTTCGTGGCAAAGGTGGTTTCCCACAAAGAACTGCGGCATCATAAACCAGATGACGTTCAGCTGGTTCGTTTGGCACGCGTGCAGCGTGCGGGTGCGTTGGAATGCGTGTTTGGGACGTGCACGCAAGCCAGATCACTGTTTCCCGCGACGGATTGCAAAGTGTTCATTTTATTAAAGCCTCATGTACTGGGGTTGCAGTTAAGTAAGGAAAAGCGAGTAACTTTGTGGAGCAGGAGTGAATTAACTGTAGGCGCTGCATAATCGTGGTTGCTATGCAATGCGCGCACTTGTGTGTTAATGTCTCAACTGCGGCTCCTACTTAGTAGAGGGAACGGTTGTGTTGTAGGATTTGGAAATGCAAATTACAGTACGTACATTTTTAATGTGACTTATGGATGAAGGTAAGATCCACTATGGTTGGCTGCGTGAACAGAAATAATTCTCTACGCTAGTCAAATGGTTTTGTGAGGTTATGCTGCAATTTAGAGTAACTGCAATTTTAATTGACGCAGCATTTATTTATATTTTTGAGTGACCTTTTATCCAATTTTGCGGTGGTTACCGGTGGTTTTTTTATATTAATCATTGTGAGAGTTTAATATAAATGTTGTGTTGTATAATTATATTTCAGGTTGTCACTGATAGNAGTGGTTACCGGTGGTTTTTTTTATATTAATCATTGTGAGAGTTTAATATAAATGTTGTGTTGTATAATTATATTTCAGGTTGTCACTGATAGTTGTCCAACTATGTGCGAGCTGCAGAGAAGCAGCAAATTTTAATTTGGTTTTGCTAAGTGTGCTCTGAACGTGCAGGGGTTGAATGGTTGGGGGGTGTGTGTTGTTGCAGCACGAGCCGCGGACACGCATGGTGGCGGCGTGCTGCCAGGGCTACGCCCCCGACCACGACGACCGGCGGTGCGTGGCACTGTGCTCCGGAGGGTGCGTGCACGGCACGTGCGGCCAGCCGGAGAACTGCACCTGCGAACCTGGGTACGCCGGCAGCCGCTGCGACCAGGGTGAGTGAGTCACCTGCTACCTGCTATAGGCTGTTCGCGTTTAAGTGACCACTTTTTAAATCCCTCTCATTTGGAATAATAGTCTATGCATGTGTTTTATTTTAGCCTTAGACGTTGACTTCCTAGTGCGGTGGAATACACACACTGTGTTTACTACTTACATGGCAAGATTTATTTTAAAAAAATTTTTAACTGTCGTCGGCTGATATTACTGGCGAGTGTTCCTTTCTATACTGATTCTACAGGTTAGGACTGCGCGATAGGGCGATGTGTCGATCACGAAACAATATTCCTGAAATATCGCAACAACCATANTAAAAAAATTTTTAACTGTCGTCGGCTGATATTACTGGCGAGTGTTCCTTTCTATACTGGTTCTACAGGTTAGGACTGCGCGATAGGGCGATGTGTCGATCACGAAACAATATTCCTGAAATATCGCAACAACCATATTGTCCAACAGTGTCGAGCAATACATCGCACATCGCGATATTAGCAGTACGCAATATCAGCGATGTTCTATGTTAGTGGTATGCAATGTTTACGATATCAATGTAACCGATACTTGCGATATCAATGTAAGCGATCTTTGCGATGTATCGCCAAAGGGATGTATCGCTCAATGGGGGCGTTATATCGCACGGATACCGACATGGTCAACGTGTTTCGCAAGGATATTGAAAACTGGATATTGCACAAACATTTTTTGTTGACGAGTCACTGGTGAGAGGTGTTTAGTCACCTGAGATAATTAATGTGCAGGAGAACAGGCAGTTGCAAACGTCCGAAAATGGTGGAATTTAACGATAATTCTAACCAAGAAACTGCAGTGTTGTTGTTATCTGCGGAGGATGCGAAGTATGCTATTATTTCCACGCGAATTAAACGTCCGGACCATAACTTTTATGAATCATTCTCACTTTTATCGAGAAACGCATCTATCGCTACACTCTAAATCTGAATCAGTGATTTCAATATAATTTTACTGGATCTTCAGTTAACTAGCTGTTATCTACCCGACGAATCAATGGAATGCACCGAGGTTTCAATGCCGGGCCAGTGCAATTAGTCAGGAATCGGAAGAAATCACCGTTTAATCAGCGAATACATGAAATCAAAATTACCGGTAGAATTTTACTGATCCAAATGGAGCAGTTTCAAAAGATCTGCAGTCAAGTTCGCTGATTTGGAGCAGTTTTAACTGTTTTGATTTTAGAGTGTAATAACGCGACATCAGATTCGTCGGGCATAGGAAGAAGCCGTTTGTTTCTTCTGTTGGCACTGCTGTCGAGTATTCCACCTGTAAGACCACTGATTGGTTGTTGTCGCTCCTAAGCGGCTTCCTGCTGGATCAGTAACCTCGGCGCTGTCATTAGAAAAAGAAACGTGGTCGATGTCAGCCGTCCCGATACTGCTGGCGAGCAATGGCGTGACATCCCACGCGAGACTATATTGATCACTGCGGCCTCGGATGAAATGCAGTGCCAGTAGGACTGGTTCTGCGCGAGGTAAAAATCGTATTTGCGGTAAAATAGACGTATTTACAGAAATGTAGACGGTGGCGTCATCAAATATGAAATAGTTCTGATGGTAACTCCGCAAAAACGCAGTATAGTTTAGAATATTCAAAATAGAATTTAAGTTATGATTTTTTTTCCTTTNCAGTATAGTTTAGAATATTCAAAATAGAATTTAAGTTATGATTTTTTTTTCCTTTTAGTTTTTTACGCTTTATTCCTTTTTATGCATAATAATTATGTTTAATAAGTATAAAAAATATNTTTTTTTTCCTTTTAGTTTTTTACGCTTTATTCCTTTTTATGCATAATAATTATGTTTAATAAGTATAAAAAATATAATTTGTGATGTGGCTAGTTTGCTTCTTCTACTTTGATCTGAGGGAGAGGTGTTGGCCGACGCCCAAGGGCGAAGAATTGAGCTNATAGACGTATTTACAGAAATGTAGACGGTGGCGTCATCAAATATGAAATAGTTCTGATGGTAACTCCGCAAAAACGTAGTATAGTTTAGAATACTCAAAATAGAATTTAAGTTATGATTTTTTTTCCTTTTAGTTTTTTACGCTTTATTCCTTTTTATGCATAATAATTATGTTTAATAAGTATAAAAAATATNCCCTCCCCCGTTCCCCGGAAGACCACGGTAAGCCACTGCGGATTCACTTTGCCAAGTCGCCTTGGGCGCTCTATGTTCTTTATTAACGTAACGTTGCCTTGGGTTTCCTACCAGCCTGCAGGCTTTCAACGTATCTTAATCTTTTCCCGTAAGAATTTTTACAAGTATTTCTGTAGTCTATTCACCGTGTTTACTTCCAACTTTCCCGAGACCCTGCTAAAGTTGTACTCCATGGGTTCTCACTGGGTATCCTTCCAGCACATGCAAAACAAAAAATAAAATAGTCCGTAAATAAAGGCTCTCGACAGACAATAAAATAAATATTAGTTATACGTAACAACGAATTGTTTTTTCAGCAGTGTTGTATGAACACCTAAATATTTCAGCAAAGAACGGTAATATTACAAACATCGTAAAAGAAACTTAATTTTATAATACTGTATATATGAACTATTTCTTATTAGCAATTACCAACATTCCTCTTTTCTCTCTGTTTTAAATTCACATTTACTGTGAAATATGTAAACTATTTTTACATGGAATATACTTAAATATATTATTTAGCATCATAATAAGGTATGATTTCTCTCAGTTACGAAGGCCGCTTTTTGACAGTTCACTGGCAGGCGGAACGTAATGTTCACAGAATCGGACTGAGTTCGTCAAGACCATATAGTGTCAAATTGACAAAACAAACACTAGCAGCTTGGCTTTCACGTGTCAGAAAAGCTCAGATGAGAGGATATGTCGTCAAAATAATTACACTGGAGATACCTTCCAACAGTCCAGCGGTCAAAAAGTGACTTTCGTAACTCAGACAGAGTATACTTTAACATGAACATAAGTGTAGATTTCTTGTGATATATGATTTATTTAGGTTATAACATAATATTTCAAACTTGGGGAAATTTTCCGGAAGTTCGATAAATAGACTATAAGTAGGGCCAGTGACTTTTCGCGTAAAAATCGGAGCACACAGTAGGCTTTAATACTATACACACACCTCAGCTGTTGTTATACTTCCATTGGCTGCTGGTACTGTGTCCGTGTTTGACCGAGCCACTCAGGACTAAGTAACTCCGACACTGTACCTTCGTGATTCGTGCGCAAACGGTTAACACGGGCAAGAACACTTTTTTTTCGCCAATCAAAGAACCTGGACGACCCTACAGTGCTTTGGACTGTACCTTGTCTCGAAATATTTTCGCGAAATATCACNTTTCGATAGATCCATATTTTTAATGTATAAAATATCTTAACTTAACTATATTCTTGTTGCATTAAAATTATGCCAGAGGAAATGAAAAAAAAAATTTCAAAGCGCTTACGTGAACAGTTTTCTGACCTCAAATGCTATTGACGTTTGTTTTTATAGTTCTACTGGCAAAAAAAGCAGCCCCAGTTTGTAAGGGGGCCGCGATGTGCAGCGGCTAGAGCACTTGCCTCCCACCAATGCGAACCGAGTTCGATTCCCGGCGGGGTAGCTCTCGTATTTTCGCACGTGCGGGGATTGTGCCAGACGATGCCGCTGGTCGGCGGCTTTTCTCGGGGATCTCTCGTTTCCTCCGCCCTTGCATTCCGCTGCTGCTCCATCTCTACCTCATTTCACCTTCACCGGAGCTCAATCAAACAAAAAATAATATAGTCCGTAAATAAAGGCTCTCGACAAACAATCAAAAAATATTAGTTATACGTAACAACGAATTGTTTTTTCAGCAGTGTTGTATGAACACCTAAATATTTCAGCAAAGAACAGTAACATTACAAATATCGTAAAAGGAACTTAATTTTATAATACTCTATATATGAACTATTTCTTATTAGCAATTACCAAAATTCCTCTTTTCTCTCTGCTTTAAATTCACATTTACTGTGAAATATGTAAACTATTTTTAAATGAAATATAGTTAAATATATTATTTACCATCATAATAAGGTATGATTTCTCTCTGTTACGAAGGCCGCTTTTTGACAGTTCACTGGCAGGTGGAACATAATGTTCACAGAATAGGACAGAGTTCGTCAAGACGATATAGTGTCAAATTGACAAAACAAACACTAGCATCTTTGCTTTCACGTGTTAGAAAAGCTCAGATGAGAGGATATGTCGTCAAAACAATTACACTAAAGTTACCTTCCAACTGTCCAATGGTCAAAAAGTGACTTTCGTAACTCAGACAGAGTATACTTTAACATGAACATAAGTGTAGATTTATTGTGATATATGATTTATTTAGGTTATAACATAATATTTCAAACTTGGGAAAATTTTTTGGAAGTTCGATAACTAGACTATAAGTAGGGCCAGTGACTTTTCGCGTAAAAATCGGAGCACACAGTAGACTTCAATACTATATACACACCTCAGCTGTTATTATACTTCCATTGGCTGCTGGTGCCGTGTCCGTCTTTGACAAAGCCACTCAGGACTAAGTAACTCCGACACTGTACCTTCGTGATTCGTGCGCAAACGGTTAACACGGGCAATAACCTTTTTTTTTTCAGCCAATCAAAGAACCTGGACGACCCTACAGTGCTTTGGACTGTACCTTGTCTCGAAATATTTTCGCGAAATATCACNGCCAATCAAAGAACCTGGACGACCCTACAGTGCTTTGGACTGTACCTTGTCTCGAAATATTTTCGCGAAATATCACTGCCCCTAACTATAAGTAGAGACCCGGAAATTTCGCGAATTCATTTGAGGACAAGTTAAACTTCAACAACATGTACGCTTGAGTTCCTAGCTGTATTGGACCATGGTTTGTTAGGCACGCCCCGGATCACTCTCGACCAATAACGAACTTACAAGGGAAACCAGAACTGAATACCGTGGTTCCTGCTCAGGAGTTGTGTTGAACCAACAACCAGCGAACAACTAACTGAGGCTTGAGTACACAAAGTATTGTGGAGGAGTATAGCTTGCTGCCGAATGAATCCGCGGAATTTCCGGGTGTCTAACTATAAGCAGGGGCACGTGTTTTTCGCGAAAAGATTTCTCTGCTCGTTGTATTGCAAAAAACGTTAGGTCAGAACTTATTTCGTGGTTGGATGATTTCAACTCTCGCGCGTTTTGGGGGTGTCTGCCAGCCAATCACGGACGTTCAGTGTCGGGATGAGTTCATTCTGATTCACCCAGTCGAGTATAAAATGTCTTTCCCTACAGACACGCGCCCAGCAGCCGAAGGAAATTTTCGCGAGTGTGCGCGAGCGGAGTTGAAGCGCAGCCTGCGCGTAAATCTTTAACATATCTTTAATCATAAACGGAAAACAGGTGACCCTGACTTTGAATGGTACAGGTGAAGAGTGTGTGTGTCGTGTGTGTGTGTTAAGCGTGCGAGCCGGGGTGGTACGGAGTCGGCTGCGCCCAGCAGTGCCTGTGCGACAACGAGGNGTGTGTCGTGTGTGTGTGTTAAGCGTGCGAGCCGGGGTGGTACGGAGTCGGCTGCGCCCAGCAGTGCCTGTGCGACAACGAGGCGAGCTGCCACCACGTGACCGGCGTTTGCAACTGCACCTCCGGCTGGAAAGGCGCCAGGTGAGTTACCAACCTCCGCCCCTGCGCCAGGCCACGGTTTATGATTTACTTCAGGGTTCCGCTTGCCCGGCGCTTGAACTGCGTCGCGGTGTGTTTTGAAATCCTGGGTTTTTTGACGAAACTGTGAAACGTGCCTCCAGTATGTTCACCTACGAAAAGACGCCACGCCCCAGACGAGGACGGAATGGTGCTTTAAAGTTACCACGCATGCTGTAAATATTATTTTGGTGCCTTCCAATATAGTTAAAAACGGCTTTTCCAGACCGCCGTACCTTAAAACGTACTAGCCGGACACGAGTCGAACAATGATAGGAGCTTGTATTGAACTTTGCTACACACTTTTCATTGATAAAATGATAGGGTCGCTGTCAAAAAGCCCCGTAGGTACACGCAGCACTACGAGAACACTGCACGCCAGTTCAGATCCCTACGTGTATCGGCAATGACGCACTTGTAACACGCGCGAGTGTAACCCTTATAGCTCTCGCGCTTCTCGGACGGAAAAGGAAAAAAAAAAAAAAAACAATGCAGGTAGGCGGGCCCCTTAACAGTAACAGTAGACCATGTGCTTACAATATTATTCAAATTGCTTGACATTAGATATGGTTGTATTATATATATCTGAATTACAAGTCAGGACGAAGTAGCCAATCAAAGCTCGTCGACAGTTGTTGCCGGGAAACTGTATTTACATTTTGGAATTAGGTTATGTNGGACGAAGTAGCCAATCAAAGCTCGTCGACAGTTGTTGCCGGGAAACTGTATTTACATTTTGGAATTAGGTTATGCCATGTCGTGAAATCATATCCAATGAATTATCAGATCGGGTGACATTATTCTCGTGTATTCAAAGAACCGTTCCTCGAGGTTTAGTTCTTGTAAGAGGTTATAAAATTCGCTATTATTTAACCTTCTTCAAATTCATTGCCCTAACTGCCCAATACTGCTATCGGCGTCCTTTTTATAAGATAATGCAAGTTTTTTTTAAACGATTACTTATTTTCCATGTACTTATCGGGTCATAAGAACAATTCTTAATTCTTCATTATTGAGTCGTAAACCATATATAAACGTCGTCCAGCTATCCGCCGCCAAGCTGCTGGTAGAAATTTTGCCGGCGGCTTGCCGGCTTTCTTAGCTAAGTCGTCTGCCAATCGACTGCTGGCCGAACTGAATGTGAATGGCTCTCCACTTTGAATTGCAGTAACACAGCGAGACGTTTTTTACAGTCGAACTGCTCTCAATACATGATCATGAAGATACCCATTAAAATATTTCCTGTTTTGTATTCTCTTTGTGTGAGATTTTTTTTTTTTTAAGTTGCTCCCGCTTGTTGATAAAAATGATTGCTGGAGGTGTTTCATTACGTTGAAGTAATATTTTGTTTGAGAACGTAAAGTGAGAAAGTAATGATAAAAAACCGCCCTNGGAGGTGTTTCATTACGTTGAAGTAATATTTTGTTTGAGAACGTAAAGTGAGAAAGTAATGATAAAAAACCGCCCTGTTTAATACAATAAATAAGTACAGAGATGTAATAAAAATTAAGAAAAGAGACGCTGTTTCAAATCATAGCAAGAAAGAATCATGAGAAAATATTACATTGAAATTTAATGGCCGCTGTTTATTATGTTTTCCACCAAAATTAAATAAAGTTGAAAGGGTACTTATAAAAATTTTTGATTTATGCCTAACTTTCATTGTGTGTGACATCAAAGTCGCGAGGGTAGATAAAGTATGTGTCACGATATAATGAATTTTTCTTTGCCTCTTTTTGTCGTTTTGGCAGTCTTGTTTTCATTTGTTCTTATAATTAATTGTAGAATTTAACAACTTCATAAATAAGTCGCCTAAGCTCGTCTACATCCCATGCTGCTTTCAGAACTGGATAGTGGTTGACAACTGACCGATCGTTCGACCTCACTACCCAAAGAGCAGAGCACAGTCTGTCGGCAGTCAACCTGTCTACGGAAGAGGTTTGCAATAAACGAACTCGTCGAGTTCTTTGAAGGCGGGATGGGGGAGGCTGGTTGTCTCTCGGAAGTCGTTCGTAATTACGGCCCTAAAGAAATGCTGCGATGATTTGTACTGCGAATCCAGGGTCTTCATACCAGTTGAATGAGCATTTTTGAAAGCCCTTGCTCACAATATATTGTTCTGCACTTTTTTTTTCAAATCCTTCCACCATCAAATCGTTAACTTTGCCATAAATACGATAATTTTATTCATTCGCCGATCAACTAATACTCCGAATTGACAGGTTCATCAATATCTAACTTTTCTTATGTGCATAACACCTACATGAACTAAAAAAAAATAAAGCCATTGCCCTGAAATTTATAGCGTTATTTTTTAAAATACGAAATTAGGTCATCGAACTATTTTTGTCCTTCACTGGGAACATCTCAATAAGCGTTTGTGTCAAACTACATGCAGTTAGGAGCAGGAATTTTTTCGGTTTATAATTTCAGGAGTGTTTGGTTTACCGCAAACTAACTATATCAGATGTTGCTTGGTAATTAAATAATTACGACGATCACTCCGTGGTCTCAATTTAAAACACGCGTACATTTGACTGTCGTTTCAAGTGGGTCGCAGTTTGTAAGCCAAGTCGTTGACGAATTTGAGCCAATGACAAGCCCGCAAGAAAACAAGGGCCAGACCCCGAGCAACGTCGTCCACAGTGAAACTGAGGCATTGGCCAATAAACAACTAGCTGTGGCTCGAATACAAGCAGTCCTGTTGTGGAGTCTATCTTGTTGCCAGACGGATCCGCGACACTGTAAATAGAGCGCCCACCCCTACCTGCGTGTGTTTTAATGGACACGCCGACTGGCTTGCGTCCAGTAAAGTTGACAACGATGGAGGGAAAGTAGTTTCATGTCATGGGGTTGAATTAAAAGCGTCATGCAAACATATGTGAATGTTGAAATTATTACTGATTGACTGATAAATTGGATTTGTTAACATGAAAAGCTACAAGAAGTACAAAAATGAATATAACAGAACGAAACATTCCAGCCGAAATGGCTCTTCCAGGCTGATAGAACTGTAGGGAAACATCAACGCGAAGAGTACTGAAACAATGAAAGTACCAAATTAACTCGGAGGGAAATCAACAAAAACCCTAATGGAGAGAAAATTTATATACTACGATCTAGAGAAACAAAGCGAAAATACACACATATATACACTCCAACATACATAAAACACCGCAAAGACACAAAATTGATTTAAAAACGAAACCCTGGGATTGCCGATCAGGAACAATGACGAAGCTACACTGTGACCTGTTCCCGATAGGACTAATGAAGGAAAAGGAAATCAATTATGCACAAACCACATCTAACTAACATAGTTCTCGCAATTAAGGAACAACTGTACTCAACCCACTGAGAAACAGTACGTGAGTGAACTAGTATCTCCAAAATACGTAAGAAACATTGTAAACAAGACATTTAAAACTCCGAACCCGGAACAGTGAACAGGCACTTCTTGTGACTTGTTAATGGAAAAACGAGAACAATCAGTCACGACAGCAACACCCAGTCAATGTAAATACCAAAGGAAAAAATTAATATTCACATTTACACTTTATGATTTTATACTATACGTGTAGGGATGAGAAAATTTGTAAAATCTTAATTTTTATAAAAATTGCATAGTTTCGTTTGACCGAAGTATAAATAAAGTGGACAGACCCGTGGTAGTGTAGTGCCACAGAGTGCATGTGTACAGAGAGACGAAATGGCGTGGCTTTCTCTTTAATGTGGGCGTACCCATTCTCTGATTGGCTACACGAACTCTGGGAACGGGAACTGCATGCTGCGAAAGGTTCCCTAATTGCTGAGCTGCCAGCTGGCAATTTAAGTTTCCATACTGTGGTTAGCAAACGGCTTTCTGGCCTGTTGCTGGCTAGTGACGGCATTTTTCTGGCGTGTGCGGCTAGAGTTCGCGGAATAAACGGCTATTTCGTCTCTGTATTCATGATTACTCTGTGGCAGTGTCGATTTTACGCACATATAGAGGAATAATACACAATGTGCATGCGTGTAGATCATAAGCAGGGCTTTGAAAAGTTCTCAGTTATACGGTGAACAGCCAACAAGGTAATGTTAATGTGTGCGTGTGTGATGCAATTTCCAGGTGCGACGTCCGCTGCCCGCAAGGTAAGTACGGGGAGGGCTGCTTGCGTCAATGCCGCTGTAGCACGTCCGGCAAGTGCAACCACGTCACGGGGAAGTGCAGAGCGGCCTCCCCCGGAACTCCCGAGGAAGTCACGTCGCAGGCCACGGCCTACCGCGTCAGCGACGATGAGGGCGAGACGTCGGGGCCTGCCCTCACGACGACGCTCAGGTCGCCCGAGACTTTGGAGATTCCGCCGTCAACCTCGCTGGAACGTGGTAGCGACGTGGAGGGCAAGACTTCCGGGACAACCTACAGGTTGCCTGAGACTTTGGAGATTCCGTCGTCGACCTCGCAGGAACGCGGTAGCAACGTGGAGGTCAAGACTTCGGGGAAGACCTACAGGTTGCATGAGACATCGGAGATTCTGCCGTCGACCTCGCCGGAACGCGGCAGCGACGTGGAGGGCAAGACTTCCGGCATGACCTACAGGTTGCCTGAGACTTTGGAGATTCCACCGTCGACCTCGCAGGAACGCGGTAGCGACATGGAGGGCAAGACTTCGGGGAAGACCTACAGGTTGCATGAGACATCGGAGATTCTGCCGTCGACCTCGCCGGAACGCGGCAGCGACGTGGAGGGCAAGACTTCCGGCATGACCTACAGGTTGCCTGAGACTTTGGAGATTCCACCGTCGACCTCGCAGGAACGCGGTAGCGACGTGGAGGGCAAGACTTCGGGGACGACCTACAGGTTGCCTGAGACATCGGAGGTTGCGCCTTCGACCTCGCCGGGACGAAACAGTGACGAAGAGGGCAAGGCGCTGAAGACGACTTACAAGTTCCCCGAAACCCCGGAGGCGCCTCTGTCGAGCTCTCCGGTGCGCGGCAGCGACGACGAGGTTAAGACGCCGGGGACGACACACAAGTTGCCTGAGACCACGGAGATTCCACCGATGACCTGGCCTGTACGCATCAGCAACGTAGAGAGCAAGACTCACAGATCACACGAGACTTCGGAAGTACCGCCGTCGACCGTGAAGGATCGTGACAGCGACGGCGGGGCTGATCTCGTCAAACTGCCGCCGATAATGGAGGAGCACCCGACGATTCAGGAAAGCCTCTTCATCCACGATGAACCCGTGACGGTCACGACGACTTTGATCACCTCCGCGCCGAGCATCGAGCCGAGTACGAATCACTTGATGAATGAGGCCTTTTTTGGAAAGAAATTGCATTCTTTCTCGCCGGTGGGTTATGATCTCACCACCGGCCATCGATCAGAGGACTTTGTGAGACTTCCCGAGATGGTACCCGACAACACCGAACGGCATGAAGACCACACGACGGTTCAGTACGCCGACAATTTCCTGGCAGACGAAGACAGCACGCAGAACCACGACAAACCCCCGAATCCCCGCACGGAGGACCCAGGCCCCGCGGAGAAGGACGTCGTCCTGTCCGGGGACGACGCCGCCGGGGTTCCGCCGCCCAGCAACGACCTGCAGCACCTGAGGCAGGTGAAAGCGACGGAGGCGGAGGCGGTGGCCGAGGCGGGGGCGGG
>NQII01002742.1:128295-146241 GCA_002778355.1 Clitarchus hookeri
CGAAAATCCAAATTTTATCGCTACCTCGGAGATGCTATGTCCCATCTCTCGTGTGGCTACTATAACACCACGTTCAAACTCACTTAAATCTTGATAACCTGCCATTGTAGCAGCAGTAACCGATCTAGCTGCCGACCGCATCGCGTTACTCTGATTGATTCCATACCTCTGTTATTTGCATACGCACGTCTATACCAGTTTTTTTTTTTTTTTTTGGCTCTTCAGTGTATCATACAACTATCTAGCGTGTATATGTACTACTGTGAATGCAACAACGGCCAACATTTTCCACAGAAAGCGGTGCTAAGTTTTGCAATACCAGTTTACAAAACGCACACTTTCGCGTTCATAAAAAAAATTACGTAAACGGACGAGAAACTGTAGTCGTATTTAAGAGAACCCGAGAAGCAATCTCGACTGCGCTAGAGAGTTCTTTCGTTCATTGTGAACCCATCAAGCAATTCGGTTCGTGTACTGATAGGCACGTACCAGCTTTAATTTTTTTATTCAGTGTTGTAAAACCTTTGTCTTTACTAAGTTCCTTCGTGTAATACATGGAATAAGGCGTAGATTTCGCACGCACGCTACGCAGTAACCAGCTCTGTGTTGCAAAACTTGACGTTTTAAAAAGTTTGAAAAAGTTTTAACGTGATTACTGTATAATAGAACTACGCACTATACTATCATTTTTTTTTTTCGTTAAAGCGTAGGCTATTGTAAAATAAAATGGATGGTCGTGTGCAAAACAGAACAAACTCACATGTAATCGAATCTGACATATTAATATTCAAATATTTTCACTTTTTTTCTAATTCTTTCGTTGTAACTTATTATATGACGCATTCATAATTTTATCTTCTAATTTCAGTTTCAATTGGTAAATTTATTTTGTGAAGGTTAACCATACTATGGCTGTATAGAACTTCTTCACAAACTTGTTTACCAATAATAAAATTTTAACTTGAGCTGGTTCGTAACCCCATGTTTCAGCTTGAAAATTTATAAGTGGGTTTGTTATCTCTTGCGAAGTGTAAGCTTAGTGCAGTCTCATTTTCACTATCGGGAAGAAATGAAAGACTATTCTTTTTGTGAAAGCGCATTATGATATTCTACAACGGGTTGATAAATGCACTAAATTTTATTATTTTAATTCAAGTAATTTTATTTGAAAATTAATTTAAAGAAGATAAACTCCAAAGGAGCTCCTGACTTTTACCACGGTCTTCAAAACGAAGATAAACATAAGCGACAACTAAAGCATGGCTAACCTGTGTAATTTTGTTAAGAACTGCAATTACATTTTCAGTTGCTAACGGTACACAGAACTGGCTTTTACGGCTATAACATTAATATTGTATAGTACTACTGTAAAGTACTACCCATACACAGCATGCTTTACCATTACGTCATTTATACAGCAGTTACATAGAAATGAGTACTGTTAAAGGAGGTTTCAAGCACTTTTAGTTATTTACAGGCTGTATCAGTACAGCGGTTACAAACTTTCAGGAGAGATAGAGTACACCTAGACGATCGGAAATCACATAGCAATGCATGGTCGGAAACGCTTTCCTGGCGCGGTAGTGACGACACAAAACACAAGAAAGGAAGGACACGAACAGGGTGAGAAAACATGTTTATTTTCTCAGTACAGCAAAAATCAAAGAAGGTGTTCGAAATGACGACCCCGGGCCGTGATGCAGGCCTCACATCTCCTGCGCATTAAAGATCTGACGTTGGCGAATAATAATAATGGCGTGTGAGGAGTGCACCCAGGGCAAAACAACACCCTCCGAGTGACGGTCTTTCCAGCTGGGACCCGTAGGTGACCGTCATCCCCGAGCATGACAGAAATGAGACCCTAGAATGGAGCGGCGCTGGAATGCAAGGGCGGGGGAAACGGGAGTACCCCGAGAAAGCCCGCCGGCAAGCGGCATCGTCCAGCACGATTACCACATGCGAAAATCCGGGAGTGAACCCGCCGGGGATCGAGCCCGGATCGCCGTGGTGGGAGGCGAGCGCCCTGGACACTACGCCGGAACTTCCCCAGCAGCTACCACGATGCGTGCAACAAGTTCCTCAACACTATTCACGGGAGTTTCGTACACCAGGGCCTTGACGTAACCCCAGAATAAGAAGAAATCAAGGCATGTTTTCTCACCCTGTTCATGTCCTTCCTTTCTTGTGTTTTGTGTCGTCACTACGGCGCCAGGAAAGCGTTTCCGACCATGCATTGCTATGTGATTTCCAATCGTCTAGGTGTACTCTATCTCTCCTGAAATTTTGTAACCACTGTACTGAAGTTGTACTGTCAAGCCAGTGCAATTCACTAGGTGCCAGTAGAAATCACTGTTTAATCAGTGAATACCAGCAACTAAAATTATCAGTAGAATAATAGTGATTCAATGGGAACGGTTTCAACAGATCTGCAGTCAAATTCACTGCTTAGGAGCAGTTTTAACTGCTTCGTTTTTAGAGTGAAGTGCGCTTCTTAGCATCAATGTTGATTGAGCTACAGCAAATGGTTGAGGAAGAGAAAGGTTTTCCATTAGTAATAACCGCGCTCACCTCTTGTTATAAACTTCATCAGTGTATCTCAGGTGAATGTATCATATTATATCGTAAATAATTGTGCAGCCAAATTAATATTTTTTCTTTCAATTAAAAGCGCGGAGTGCAGAAAAAGTATCGCTGAATAACTATTACTTCTTATTTACATTAATAACGTCGTTGATATGTAAATTTATATACTTGGTGACATGTTCTTGTGGTCACTTCAAACGGGCCGATGACGTCACTGGCAATGCGTCACGCACCAGAGAAAGCTGTTTTTTCATCACAAAACCTGACATTACAAACATTTGGTTATTAGTCACCTAAAATGTGCCATTCTTCCGACTACATTGGTAGAGTGACGGCTAATGAGCTGAGTTAGCAGTAAACGAATTAATTGTCTTTCGCTACATATGCCAGTTTGATAACGTGAACATTTTAATAAAATTATCATTTTCTACTAAAATAACGACCTAGTACTTTCAAGCATAATCACCCAAGTTAAAACCCGAATAATTTTATTGTTATCAAAGAACTGCAACTGTAGTCAGTTAGTTTAAAATGGTAATATTTTTTTTGAAGCTGTGAGGGATTAAATTAAGTTGATCCTTCAAACTCTGGTACGATTGTATAAATTATGCTGTGGAATACACATGTTATTCCAGCTTCTAGCAGAGGAAAAACATAGTTTATTTGCAGTGGCTCACAAACCACTGGGATTTAAGTAACCCTGCGAATGAATCTTATATAATGTGTTTTACTTCATTACCTGGCGACGACGGTGCAGTAAAATATGAATTTTCCTAATTTACTGACAAAATCCATTCTTTTAAAATATCATCCGTCAACAAATTTGATAACAAGAAGTTAGCAGATAAAATTAAATTTGTCCCTTTCTATTCAGACTGCTCCATTAAAGAACAACGTAGCTATCATACACCAAGTCAGATATCCCGAAAGCCCCGATATCAGTACATCGAGAAACAAAACAATTATCACAGTATAATTGAAAAATTTTGGCATCGCAGACCACTTCGTCTTAGGAACCCTGCCTTGACCGCTTACAGACATAGCGATGATCCAACTGGGGAGGGGCTTGAGCATAGGCNTGACATGTTCTTGTGGTCACTTCAAACGGGCCGATGACGTCACTGGCAATGCGTCACGCACCAGAGAAAGCTGTTCTTTCATCACAAAACCTGACATTACAAACTTTTGGTTATTAGTCACCTAAAATGTGCCATTCTTCCGACTACATTGGTAGAGTGACGGCTAATGAGCTGAGTTAGCAGTAAACGAATTAATTGTCTTTCGCTACATATGCCAGTTTGATAACGTGAACATTTTAATAAAATTATAATTTTCTACTAAAATAACGACCTAGTACTTTCAAGCATAATCACCCAAGTTAAAACCCGAATAATTTTATTGTTATCAAAGAACTGCAACTGTAGTCAGTTAGTTTAAAATGGTAATATTTTTTTTGAAGCTGTGAGGGATTAAATGAAGTTGATCCTTCAAACTCTGGTACGATTGTATAAATTATGCTGTGGAATACACATGTTATTCCAGCTTCTAGCAGAGGAAAAACATAGTTTATTTGCAGTGGCTCACAAACCACTGGGATTTAAGTAACCCTGCGAATGAATCTTATATAATGTGTTTTACTTCATTACCTGGCGACGAAGGTGCAGTAAAATATGAATTTTCCTAATTTACTGACAAAATCCATTCTTTTGAAATATCATCCGTCAACAAATTTGATAACAAGAAGTTAGCAGATAAAATTAAATTTGTCCCTTTCTATTCAGACTGCTCCATTAAAGAACAACGTAGCTATCATACACCAAGTCAGATATCCCGAAAGCCTCGATATCAGTACATCGAGAAACAAAACAATTATCACAGTATAATTGAAAAATTTTGGCATCGCAGACCGCTTCGTCTTAGGAACCCTGCCTTGACCGCTTACAGACATAGCGATGATCCAACTGGGGAGGGGCTTGAGCATAGGCNCTTCGTCTTAGGAACCCTGCCTTGACCGCTTACAGACATAGCGATGATCCAACTGGGGAGGGGCTTGAGCATAGGCGCGTTCCGGAGAGAATGTTCCTCCCTCCTGCTGTGGAGGACACTGCTCCATTCACTGAGGAAGATCTGACTGCGGCGGTTTACCAAATGGGTAACCGGAAAGCTCCTGGACTTGACGGAATCACTGCAGAGGTACTGAAACGAGCATATCCTCGGCTAAAACAGCACTTTCTAGCCCTGTGCAACGAGTGTCTCACTCGTGGCATATTTCCACGCTGCTGGAAGATAGGTTTGGTTCGAACCCTATACAAGGACGAGGGAAGGGACCCCGTTTCAGTTAATTCCTACCGGCCCCTCTCCCTCTTGATAGTATTGGCGAAAGTGCAGGAGAAAGTGATACACTGGAGACTTTCTTCCTACTTGGACAGCGATCATTGGTTAACTGGGAATCAGTATGGATTCCGCAGAGGTGTTGGGACAGATGATGCCCTTCATGCTGTTAAAGCAGCATTAGACAGGGCCACAGCCAAGTATGTGATGGGAGTGTTTCTGGACATCAGCGGTGCCTTTGACAACGCCTGGTGGCCGGAGATACCGTTCACTTTGAGACACATGCAGTGTCCTCGAAATCTCTTCCTCCTGATTCGTAGCCACTTTACAGACAGGAAAGGTGTAATGGTCTTAAAGNCATGCAGTGTCCTCGAAATCTCTTCCTCCTGATTCGTAGCCACTTTACAGACAGGAAAGGTGTAATGGTCTTAAAGACCTCCACAGTGGAGAAAGATTTGACGAAGAAGTTCCCACAGAGATCGTTCCTCGGACCATTGTTCTGGAACATCCTCTTTGACAGCTTTTTGAGCCTTCCGCTTCCNAGTTCCCACAGAGATCGTTCCTCGGACCATTGTTCTGGAACATCCTCTTTGACAGCTTTTTGAGCCTTCCGCTTCCCGAAGACTGTCGACTATTTGGTATGCGGATGATGGCTTGGTCCTTGTCTCCGGTAACTCCCGACGGGAGTTGGAGCGAAAGGCACTGGCAATCTTGGGTTCAGTTGCAGTTTGGGCTCGGTCTGTGAAGCTTGACTTCTCAGCTCGTAAGTCCAAGTGTATGATGCTTAAGGGACAGTTCAGAAGTGTCTATGGACATTATCCCAAAGTGGAATTGAATGGAATTCGTTTGGAATTTGTCAAAACCTATAAGTACTTGGGTGTTCTCCTGGATAATCGTATGATATTTACTCCACATGTGGCGTATGTGAGTCGAAAAGCTGTGGTTCTTTTCCATAAGTTGCGAGTGATGTCTCCGAANTATTTACTCCACATGTGGCGTATGTGAGTCGAAAAGCTGTGGTTCTTTTCCATAAGTTGCGAGTGATGTCTCCGAGAAACTGGGGGGCTGAACTCAAAAACTTTACTAAGTCTGTACAAAGGGGTCTTCGAGTCCATCATGACGTATGGTTCCATTATGTGGCATAAGCGAGTGGGCCATACACATATACAGCGAAAGCTGTTGAGTGCACAGCGTGCGGCGCTGTTGGCAGTGACAAAGGCATACCCAACAACTTCTTCGGATGCCCTAACAGTACTGGCTGGAGTAGTTCCATTNGGCAGTGACAAAGGCATACCCAACAACTTCTTCGGATGCCCTAACAGTACTGGCTGGAGTAGTTCCATTGGATCTCCGCATAGCTGAACTTGGTTCACTTGTGGAGAAGACGATCATGGGCCAACTTGATCAGGGCAGCAGAAAAGTTGCCTGGGAGAATGTCGTGGATGAATGGCAATGCCGTTGGTCGTCCTCTGCAAAGGGGCGAATGACCTATGCGGTCTTTCCCAGTGTCTGGGAAAGGCTGCCGCTCACCATCTATGCAGAGCCATTTCGGATGCAATTTCTCACAGGACATGGCAACTTCCGAGCTAAACTCCATTCGTTAGGGCTTGTAGATGACCCACTGTGCCGTGATTGCCTGGTTCCGCACACCATGGAACATGTACTGAATGACTGTGTGCGTTTCGAGGACCTCCGAGAGCTTCTTAAATTGAGGCTCTCTCTTTTCGGATGTGACTTTGGCCTGGCAGCCTTAAAATATGCCGACAGCGCCGCGAAAGTAACACTGTCGGAATTTGTCAGCAGTCATGCGCCAGCTGAATGAAGTTGACTGCATTCTAGCTGAGTGGTTGCCCAATATCCCCTTGCAAGCTGACTAGTCAGCTCGGGGATGGGTAGCGCGAAACCAAGCCTGTTGGTTTTAAAATCTTGGTCCAGCCCTGATGGGGCTTCAGTTATGGCAATCTGAACAGTTAATACTCGAGCATTCTTTGCCCGATGGGACTAAGACCTATGTCGGTCAGTGTGGTAATTGTTCGACTCTATGGAAAATGTGCCCGGGGGCGTGAAGCTCTGTAAGCTGCCCTTTAAGATACACCATTTTTGGTGGTCCTCTTAGGTAACGGCCGGGTTATGCTATGCGGCCACATTTATGTGAGCCGCATAGCACCATCACTCAGTTCGGTTTCAACTATACTGGTTTGTCGGGTTTGACGTTGTTGAAGGCAGATTGGCGTCTCCCTCCTAGGAGGTAGTAGACCCACAGTGTGGAATTTCCCGTAAGGATAACCGTGTGAGGTCTGGTGACCGTGGTGGNCCTCCTAGGAGGTAGTAGACCCACAGTGTGGAATTTCCCGTAAGGATAACCGTGTGAGGTCTGGTGACCGTGGTGGCCACGGAACAGGTCCTGCAGCGCCCACGTCAAGCTTTTACGGACATTGGTTCCCTTTTGAAAAATCATCGATTTACACAACGAACTAAGTGTTGTTGGTGTTATTTTGAATCCCTCAGTATATTAGTAGTCAATAAGCAATAAATCTAACGTCGCCAATGATGCGCGGAAATGCCCCTCCGTATAGGTTTTGGCTCAAGAATACGCTATTTGTGAAATACCTGTGCTACTAATTTCGTATTTGTGTTTCAGCACATGNTATAGGTTTTGGCTCAAGAATACGCTATTTGTGAAATACCTGTGCTACTAATTTCGTATTTGTGTTTCAGCACATGAAGTCCAGACCAGTGAAGTGTCCGTCACGTTAGACGACAGCCAATCAGAACACAGTCCTGCCAGTGGTTCTGTCAGCACGCTGCAGAGGAACGAACAAAGGCCAAACTGTGATTTTAGAGGTGAGGAGGTACATGCCGCTTACTATGAAATCTAACGCATCGCCCATACCTGTGCTCGTGTCCGCTCCCCCATCCCCCCTCCACAGCTCTTTTATTAATAACTAAATGACTTCAGAACGGTTCAGCCGATTCACACTACTGTTTGTCCCAGTATGAATTCCCAAGAGTTTTACTACCCTTAGTCCCACCTCCGAATAAAACTGGCGGAACTGTCATATGGTTAAGCTATCTGCGGTATATGTCCAGCCGTATATTACGACCTCAAGACTACACTAGACAAGCTTTCTGGCCGTTACGATAGTGCCGATAATATCTGTATTTTTTTTTCATACACTGGTAATAGAACTCTAGTTAAAACTGCGTTCTATTAAAAAAAACACGATGTTGGTACAGTGAATTACGCTTTCAGTTTTTTTTTTTTGGTGTTGTGGTTGTTTATTACTTTCCTGCTAGTGCAATCCTAGTTTTAAATATTTTCCTTTAAATGTATGTTTCTACAATCAAAGTATAATTTTTCTAAGTGTCAGGATTGAAATAAGCGAAACGTGTTTGGTCTGTGAAATATAATTCACAGGAGAGCATGATAATTTTCCATTCTTGCTCTACGAAGCAACTTATCAAAACAATCCACCTACAGAATCGTTGTGAATATTTCGCCGTCTTCTTGCCGCGACGCCTGTTTTCCGTTTATTTGCTGGGTAAGGAACAATCGGAAGGTCAGAGAACCGTATAGTTTATTCGGCGGACGAATCGCCGAGTAGCTAGTAATTCGCATTTCGTAGCTATCAAGAGAATAAATTGTATACAGTACTTTATTTTGAGGTGGCAATGCAAGCCCTTAATGTATGGACGCCAACACTGTCTGACGAAATACATTTAAAGAATAAAGCATCCTAAGATTACATCACTTACATTGACACCTGTTAACAATTTTTTCTTTCAAAAATAAATTTTCGTAAGATACATTTTATAAAAAATGTTTTACAACTATTGCTTTTTATGTAGGCTTACGACAGCGAAGTTAGTAACGACGAAAGCAATTGTTTGGTCATCCAGGTCGGAGGAAGGATTGGCTATGACTAAGATTATTCTACTCAGGTTGGGAAGAAAACGAGATTCCTTATAGGAAAATTTTGCACGGAGAAAATGTCTGCCGCAAGTTGGGCTGGTGTTCCAAATAGGCCGCTTTTAAGCTGGTAGTGAATGGAGAAATTCGGATTTATTGTGTGCAAAAGTTAGTGTTACGTCCGAACTACGATATGTACTTGCCCGTGATATAATATCAATACATAACTTTATTTCGTAAATATTATGCATTCCCTCCAATGTTATTTGCAAGGGTAAACAGTGTGTTTGGCATTGAGCTTTCGGAAACACAATGCAAGTAAAATATTACAAATTTAAGGGCCACGTAAAGGCATCATTTTATTAAAAGGAAATTGGCACATTTAAATAAAGTAATTTTGTAATATGAAATTTTGCTGAATACACGGCTGAGTATTAAATATGTTGACTTGTTTTGCAAAAATTTCCATTTGAGTGCGAAGGACATAATTTATTCTGTATGTGAGTTCTATCTCATTACAAATCAAAAAATTTTACAAAAACTACTGTTTTTTTTTTTTTAACTAAAAATGCAAATATCCCATTTGTTTACACACAATTGGGAGAAAATCCGGTACATACGCAACACCAGAACTACCTGGTAGTGAAAATTTTTATTTGCCCAACTATAAGCATTAAGCTTCCTAACCTGAGCAGAATAGACCTCAATAGTGCTATGAAATTTTTGCAACGGCTTCGTTCCTAGTACAACATTCACACATAGGCTGTTAACGGTTATTTGAGCACTTTTGAAATCAACCTTTGAAAAATGCCTCTGCCCCCCACCTGCGTGTCTTTTAAATAGGCACACTGACGGAAGTGCGCCCAGTTAAGCTGGTAACGACGGAGGGAAAATAGTTTTATGTCTTGGCGTTGAATTAAAAGTCTTAGCAAAATCATTCATTTTGCTTTCTGTTTTTTTGTATTAATGTGCACAAGTGTAAGGATTAGCTTATATGTGAAAAATAGATTTTTTTAATAGTAATTTCACGCAGTTTTACTTGACTATAACGTGGTCAGGCCCATGGCGATGTTAATTGCACATATGGCGGAAGAATACACAATGAGCATACAAGTATATCTTAAGGGCACTGCCTACCGGCTGGCAGCTGCGAAATTTGAATAGGAGATCCCATGTTAAGGAAATTTCGCCTTAGTGCGTTAGTATTAAAGATAGGCGTTTTAAAAAAAAAATGCATTCTTCACGAATTTTTTAGGAGGAGATCCCTACGAGCCTATATTTTCAATATAGATAGACAGTATAACATTTGTGTAAAACATAAATTTAAAAATCTCCTGCACACAGGCTATACAAGTTATGGAAACATCTCCGCTGTAGGAAAATTCTAAAAAAATTCGCGAAGAATACATTTTGTTTGAAACGCCTATATTTAAAATTAAGGCACTGGGGCGAAATTTCCTGAACATGGGATTTCCTATTTAAATTTCGCATCTGCCAGCCGGTAGGCGGTGCCCTTAAGCAGGGTTTTCAAAAGTGGTCAGTTTACCGTGGACAGCCTTTATATTCAACGGTGTCAATGAGAACTTGGGCGTCGTGTTGTCCACAGACTCGATGACGTCCCACTACGACATCCCTCCGCCGGCGCGGGCCAGCCTACAAGCGGAGGGGCGGGGCTCAGCCAGCGATCCCATATACGAGGAGATCCCCGGGTGGAACGCGCGGGCCACCACCTCCTTCCTCACCTTCACCAGCGTGATGGAGACGTCACGGGTGTGACCGCGCCCGCCGGCGTGGCCTCGGCTGCACCAGGTGGCCAGAAACCAGGGACGATCACACTCGGTTGCACCAGGTGGCCAGAAACTACCCCGCCAGTCAGCCATGACTTCGGCTACGCCAGGTGGCCAGAAAAAAGGAACGACCATTCCAGCCTGCCGTGGCCACAGCTGCGCCAGGTGGCCAGATATCAGGAAAGACCACACCCGACTGCTGTGGCCTCGGTTGTGCCAGGTGGCCAGAATCAATCACGCAAGTCTGCCGTGGCCTCGGCCACTCCATGTGACCAGAAACGACTCAGCCAGTCTTCCTTGGCCTTTGCTGCGTCAGGGGACAAGGAACTACCACGCCATTCTACCGTGGCCTCGGGTGCGCCAGGTGGCCAGGAACCAGGAACGAACACGTTGGTCTGCCATGGCCACGGTTGCGCTTATTGGCCAGGAACGATCACCATAATGTTGTGGACTCTTCTTTGAAACGTGACAAGGGACGAATCCGCTGGTCTGTCGTCTCTCTGGTTCCGTATGCGGGTCATCTCGGCTTATGACAGTGTATCTGATACCATCTTGCCACAGATTCAGCCCAGTAAATTTCAAATGTTATCACAAATTCACATATTTTGAGGGCAAAGAGTGTTATTTAATTTTATAAGTGTATGCCAAGGAGCATTTATGGGTGAAGTGGAAAGAGAAACCCTGGAGGAGTCGCTGACAACCTTCGATGAAGTGAAATGATTCTCCGCCAGAAATGTAGAAGTGTTGGAACGCAGTGGCGGGTGTATGGAAATAGCCCCTGAGAAAAACTCTTTAGCCATAAGCAACGTCTTCCATGAACAATCATGGTTCGCATACGCCCGGGATCGAAATCTGATCGCAAGCAGAAAGAGACCAGTGTGCTGGTAACACGACCATCGAGACGGCTGATCGTGTGCCTGTGTGTGTGTGTGTGTGTGTGTGGTTCATCAGATGCAAAGGAGAAGCTATTACAACAATCACTAACTACATCAAAAAAATATGTTATCTTAGCTTATACCCTACCAAGCCAAAACGTTTACACATTCAGTCCCGAATAAATTTACAAGTTCAAGTGTTGCAATCGTTAAGTATTTTATGGCCACTGCACCTGTGTGTAAGGCGCTTCTCGCAACCAGTTCGTTGATGCCAGCATCAGCCGTTCACAAATAAGAGATGCAGAAACTTCAACTAGTCACAGTAATCACGCGGAATACGCTCATAACACTGGCCACTGATTCCTTGTTATGTACAATTCCGTACATAAATTACCTTAATGTGCAAAATGTCCTCGATCATGGACCCGGAACTGCTTAAATCCAAAAATAGAAATATTGAAATAAATTTCGTTTCCAGATGGCATCAGAAAAAGACGTCTTAGCTACAGACTGAAATCGGTAGTAAATAATAAAGTGTACAAAAAAATCCAATAAAAAATTTGTTGTGTAAATTAAATAGTGTTCTTATTTCAAAAACTGCCGTATTGCAATATGCTGAATCTGGGGAAAGCTTTAAAAGGNGTGTAAATTAAATAGTGTTCTTATTTCAAAAACTGCCGTATTGCAATATGCTGAATCTGGGGAAAGCTTTAAAAGAACAAGGGAGAGAAACATAAATTTTGAAATAAGCGTGCATGGGTGACAATGGGTTTCCTACCATTGATAATGGGCTCACCTGTAACGAACACAAAAAAAATCCGCAGCGCAGCCTTATTTTAAGACACATGTTCATCGGCGACTTAGCTTTACTGATGGAGCCAATTAGTGATTAACAGAAAACTTTAGATAATAGTCTTCAGAGAAAATGTATGTTCCTAAACTGCTTATTTTGATGTAAGCACTAACTGACATCTAAAAATATGGCAGTGTACTAGATAAGTAGTGCTATGATGTGTCGTCCAACGAAAAGGCTCGTATTTAAAATTTATGTCCACTGAACTACAGTTTTTATTACGTCACACCTTCCAGGCTACATTTAATGTCACGAAAAGGCAAAACTGCTGAGATACCAAAAACTGTATAACGTATTTTATTGCAGTGACAAACTGGTAATACAACAATAATACCATATNTGACAAACTGGTAATACAACAATAATACCATATCAATAAAGAATAATAGCTACAGCATTGCCTTTTACGTGGGGCCTTAACCGGTTGGAGGTTTTTACCAGTTGGTTATTGTTTGTGAAGTTACACAAATTTTCTGAGAATAAATTCTGACCAGCGTTGTGGATTTATATAGCTGTTTTTTTTATCTCACAGTGCAACTTGATATATGAGTTAACACTGGAAAATGGGAATAGCAGAAAATGAACGGAGCTTTCAAAATTGCTTACAGAACTGCCAACCAAGCAACTAAATAAAAGTGTCGTGCCCATAAATGCTCGCACGCTGCTCTAAGGCCATTACGCAAAACCATCTATCTAACAGTCGGCTACCAGTTTTGTTTTCTAATTTTCCATTTTTACTTTTATTAACTTCAAAATTAAACACTTCAATGACTGAGCCTATTCTGAAGATAGCGTGCGGATAACACAGGCACTAAGTGATAATACATTCTTATTAGTGAAAAGATGAACACCCCTTCGCCTTGTTGTTCTGCAGAGAGCCGGTCAGGTCCGAACATGGAGCATAAAGGATGGGAGAACTGGGGGAACTAACGTGGCGGCAGAACATGAGTGCAGAATCAAACAAATAATTACATAGAAAAATATAATAAAATCTTTTCAATAAAGTAGTACATTCCCCCACTGTCCACCTCCATTTCGTTCCATTTCTTAANCTGCTCTAAGGCCATTACGCAAAACCATCTATCTAACAGTCGGCTACCAGTTTTGTTTTCTAATTTTCCATTTTTACTTTTATTAACTTCAAAATTAAACACTTCAATGACTGAGCCTATTCTGAAGATAGCGTGCGGATAACACAGGCACTAAGTGATAATACATTCTTATTAGTGAAAAGATGAACACCCCTTCGCCTTGTTGTTCTGCAGAGAGCCGGTCAGGTCCGAACATGGAGCATAAAGGATGGGAGAACTGGGGGAACTAACGTGGCGGCAGAACATGAGTGCAGAATCAAACAAATAATTACATAGAAAAATATAATAAAATCTTTTCAATAAAGTAGTACATTCCCCCACTGTCCACCTCCATTTCGTTCCATTTCTTAATCATTGCTTTTTAACTTCGCCGATTTATGCTATTGTAGTTAAATCGCGAAAAAAGAAGAGATAGCTTAACATTTCAAACTTTGTAAAAATAATTATTACATACATATTTTTGTTAAAATAAATATCAACTCTAGTCAATATTTTTAAAATGTGATACGCATTTTTATTAATATGATATTTATCGTTTATTCTGTTTTAAAACAGTGACAACTGCATATTGCTGTTTTTTTCTGCTGTGGTAGCTAAGATTTCAACAGTCATTCTGATTGGCGTCCCTCTCGAAACGTATTTCAGGATAAGTTTTCTCCAGTCTGTCCATCAGATCCTCGGACTGCTTCCAAGTATAAGTTTCACACACCATGGTCACCTGAAAAAAAAAAACAAAAAAAAAAAACCATTAATTTAATAGGATTTAGCTTTGGTTCTAGTTCAGTGGTCGGAATGAAATCTATTACGACTACCGAGATACCACGCGCGGGAACTAAGTAAAAAAGTGGCTGACTGTAAATATCCACTTAAATGTAGTTGATGTTGGTTTGCTGTTAACTAAGCATTTCTGAGACTTATCTGCAGATTTTTCTTTCATGTTGTTCGGCTGACTCGCTCGACCCCCTCTTCCTCCCCTCTTACCTTTTTTTCCTAGGGTTATTCTGTACGACTATATCCGGAAAGGTAATAAAATATGTAGTTGAACTTAGCTAGCCACAACGAAAAAGCAACGCCCAAGAGTATGCAACTGACAGTACTTTCGTGTAGTACAGGTTATAATATACAAGGCGTAAAACTCCTCACATGCTGATCGAAGCGCCTTGTGTTATGCAACTTGAAGTACACGTATGTACTGACAACTGCGTAGTCCCCGGCGTTGCTGCAATGTGACTTATTATATTTCAACTGTCCAATGCTTTGTTTACAGTTTTCAGCTATTTAAAAGAATGCTGGCATATTTCAAAAAGGGTTACGTATTTCAAAATGTATACCTATAACCGTATTTAGGTTAGCTTTATGACTTTTTGAGAATGTCTGTATTGAAGATAGTTCTTGTGGTTATTATTTGACTTATTGTTAACATCCAGTATTTGTGTTTTTCACGATATGGCACATTACGCACAACAACACGTTAATATTGTGCCGCGACTGTGTTTAACTCTGTTACAACTGTCGGAGAGAAAACGGTAGTATTTAACCTCTTATTATTTATGTGTGTTGGGTTATTTCGTTAAAAGAACAGCCTCAATTGGAATAAATATTAGAACGAAGGAGCAGCCAGTCCTAAGAAAAGACAGTAAACTTAAGCACACAACTCGTATTGCTTATTTTTTGTACGTAGTGGTGACTAACAAAAAAACTGTTGGTGAACATGAACACAAATAGGCCTACCATAACGTTTATTCCGCTAATATTTCTTTGCACAGTTGGTTTTTACTACGTTTATTTAATTATTTACTAAACATTTTCTTACTGGGCTTTAGTAATTTTCTGGGACTGTGACAAACATTAAATTCACAGGAACGTCAGAACGTTACACAATTGTGTTTCAAACACCCAGGGCAAGGTTACAAAGTTGTGATAGATACACGTACGTGACCTTCAATAATTAATTTAGTCATAAAACAGTTTACGGTTAAAATGTACAAATATCGCACGTCCAATATTTGCTATCACACACACTGGCTCAGCGTAACAGCCATCACGTAGACGCAACAATGGCTATTTCGATTCCAGGAACATCACTCGCAACAGACCGAAACACGTTACAGTATATTTATTCCTGTCGTGGAAACACAGATTCATCCCAACCTCGCAACTTGCCTAGGCAGGCCGAAAAAACGAAACGTGTACGAACTTGATGCGTTAATTTTAAGTTTTATTTTTTTTTTTCGCAGGACGAAAAATTAACACTTCGTTCAGCAAAAGTGCTTCGACGTCGGTTTTGACAGCTACAGCGGTAATAGAAATTATACAGTGCTGGAACTCGGAAGTTGTTTAGTCCGCAGGTGGTGTGCATTCTTTACCCCGTTTTATGTAGACATTACTGAGTGATGTGGCACGTTAGTTTTACTTCCTGTAAGTAGATTTGGAAGGACGCGGGGTTGATTCCCGATCCAGAAAACTTGATTTCGGTTGGTTTCCCGTGGTTTTACAAAATGACTCCTGGCGAATGCCTTAAATTCAGACCATTACCGATTCCTACCCTGATCATGATTGTCTGCGTGCCTGGTTCCGAGTCTTTTTAAAAGACCTAGCTGTTGATAGGACGTAAATACACTCATGTTGAAAATACAGCAAGGACGTCAATACACTTATGTTGAAAATACAGCTCTGTTGTTGAAAATACCTAAGGAAAAAAGCCATTCAATTGTACGTCCCCGAAATTGGTTAATGTGCATCTGGCGTGCCAAATTTTTTCGAAGTGAGTGTACTTTCATCCAACCAATCATATACGACTAGAAATTAGCTTAATTTGGGTAAGTAGTAATTTACCTAGTAAATAGTTTAGTAATAAATATTGTTTTTTTTTTAATTTGCAAAAGAATTTTATTTTCTGAATAAAATGTTTAAACAAAAAGAATTATTTATTTTGTGTGTTTCTTCCTGCAATACTATGGACAGAAGGCCTAATGCACACGACACGAAATAAAATATCATCCATTTGCTACACTTTCGCACGTCAGGGCTGCTTCGTACACAACGCGTACAAGTACTGTAAATAAACACTTTGGCATCACATGCACACGTTTTATGTCTTACGGTTTTCATCGTGAACTGAGCTTTAATTAAATGTATTCACCCGGCCACAGATCACGCCGATCAGACAGACCGGATGCCCCCAACGACCAATCTAAATGCTTTACGCCGCTACTGCGTATCCACATTATCTGCGCCAGAACGAATTTAGGTCGATTTCAACTTTGTCTACGCAGGCAACACGCGGTTTTACCCACAGCTAAGGTGGCCGCCTGGTTGAAGGAGTTCTGCACGTCTTAGGCCTAAAAGCGTGGGAGCGCTAGGGGCGACCGAGACATGCGCATCAACTTTCTCGTCGCTTCTACCCGCAAATCGCTGAACTGGCGTGCAGTCTCGCCGTCGATAACGAACCTCTATGAAACTTTCAGCGGGGACCCTACCATTTTATGACGTAATAATAAAAATAAAGGTTTGATGCACGTCCATATTTTTTATTTAATGCTTTGTACCACAAGTTCATACCTGAAACTGCACAAAACCCCGTTGGAGCCATTTTCACTATTACAAAAACACGTTTTTAGAGAGAATTGGAGGAACTGGAAAACTTATACAGACGCGTAATTTTTACTTAAATGCTATTCGTAAGCAGACCTAACTCAGACAAGTTGGACGGTTTTTTTAATAAAACGGTTTTTTCTGGAGCACTGCACCCCGTTCGGCGGCCTACCCAGGCGGCCATCTGAAGGACACCGCCTACCTGTAGGTTTTTAGCGAGTTTAAGGCAGGGAAGCGCGAGACCGATAAGGACTACGCTGACACGCGCGCCNGTCGTGCTGTGTGTACCTACGGAACTTTAAGCGGTGACACTATCATTTTATCGATCGAGAATCTGTAGCAAAGTTCAATGCATGTCCCTATAACAGCTTCTCATGTTTCCAACCAGTACGTTACGAGATGCAGCAGCGTGAAAAAAGCCGTCTTTAGCTATGTTGGAGGGCTCAGGGAGAAGTATTTATGACGCACATGACGTACGTGCCTCGCCTCAAGTGTGTTTTCTTTTCGTGCATTGGCATCATGGAGACACATTTCGTGGTTTGGTAAAAAAAAAAATAATACGGATTTCAAAAACACTGCAACGCAATTCAAGCATCAGGCAGGCGGCATCCTTAAGATGGCCGCCTGGGTAGGCCGCCGAACGGTGTGCAGTGCTCCAGCAAAAAAAAATGTTTTATTAAAAAAACCGTCCAACTTGTCTGAGTTAGGTCTGCTTACGAATAGCATTTAAGTAAAAATTACGCGTCTGNTACTTGTCTGAGTTAGGTCTGCATACAAATAGCATTTAAGTAAAAATTACGCGTCTGTATAAGTTTTCCAGTTCCTCCAATTCTCTCTAAAAACATGTTTTTGTAATAGTGAAAATGGCTCCAACGGGTTTTTCCACGGTCATCTTTAGGTATGATCTTGTAGTACAAAACAC
>NQII01002742.1:146300-232724 GCA_002778355.1 Clitarchus hookeri
AAAAAAAGGAATAGGGACGTGCACATAAACCTTTATTTATATTATTACGTCATAAACTGGCAGTGTCCCCGCTGAAAGTCCCGCAGAGGCGCGTTATCGACGGCGAGACCGCGCACGCCAGTTGGGTGCCTCGAGCGCAGGAGGCGACGAGAGAGTCGACGCACACGCCTGAGGAGGAGCAGCAGCAGGAAGGGCGGCTCACCAGGACGGAGAAGGCGGACACGTCAGGGAGGCCGCAGCGCTCGTGCCGCACCTGCCGCACGTTGGCGCCCGTGTCGGCGACGAGCGCGAGCAGGCGCGCCGCGGCGCCCGAGCAGTCGTCCAGGANTCTCAAGACCTCGCTGTTGAGAGCCGCCCAAATCTCTTCACTCACTCTACTTCAAGGATACTCCTCCACCTCACCATAAACAAAGCTTGCAGTTTCTACCAAATATGTTTTAAGACCACCCCGTCAGGAACGTGAATTTTGTATTACAAAGTTTTTTTTTTCTCTTTCTATAAACGCCACCCAATACACTAACTGTTTATGGCAAATGTTATGTAAATGTTTTTTTTTTTTTTTGGAAATCGATGACGCCTCCCGCAGCTTTATCACACGTCCTTATTCTTGCAGGAATTCTGTGGTTGCAGATAGCTACGTTCCTGTGTATTTTATAATACGTGAAATGCATCCCAATTCGTCCACGCGTTCCGTTTAGGTGTTCCGTGTCCGTTTCCTTACGCATCCGTGCTTTGTAGAACGGGGCTTATCAAGTACAGCAAGTAGAATTTGTTCAAATGTTTTTTGTATAGTAGAAAAAATACTTACATTTATTACTTTTTTTTTTAAAAAAAGTTTATAACTTATGAAGAATAAAAAATATTTTTAAGTTATTGTTATGAAAATGTTTTAAAAATAAGTTGGATTTCGACATAACTGTTAAGATGTTACCTATGTCTTCACTAACTTGGTTTTTAAATACTGACTCCGAAAATTAAGTCATGGAGGAAAATACGTAAAACCATGATGGCAAGGACACTTCCCCCTTAAGAAGGTAATCGCTTGAGTATCTTACGTCTAATGTTCAAACACCGGCCAATGAGAATGGGAAAGGGCATAAAAACTGTTGTAATCAATATAGCCTACTTATACGTGTAAACATTCTTGTGCTAGCAAAAAATANGTTTTTTTTTTTTTTTTTTTTTTCGTTAACGCCGACTGTGGACGGACGGTTTCGCTTGTTACGCTATGTAAGTAATGTTATTTAAGCCAGGTCGATTGTGCACAGGGACCTACGTGTCACAAGCGTTTTACACGTCTGTTAACCCTTTCATTCCCACATTAGTTTATAATTTCTGGTGCTGCAAATTAGACATTTTTTTATGCGTGCTGTACTTAAACTGGCAAAGAACTCGTTAAGAGCCGCCCGAACCTCTCAGCACTCGACTTGTTTCGTTATCACAACCAATAAGCAGCAGTCTTGGTGACCAGTGATACGAACCAGTCGTAACATAGCGCAATAGCGTGGTTTAGGAATCAGTTGCCCACAGGGAAGATCATTGGCCACTGAGCCTCTCAGAGGACAGTACCGGTCGAATATAAGCTTCCAGTGCAACATGTTGACGATTGTCTTCAATTAACATGAAAGGGTTAGTACGAAAGTACCTCATTTTTGGTTAATTTTAACTTTCATTAAATCTTATTAATCAATTATAATGTATATTTGAATAAAAACAAAATGCTTACAAAAATTGTTTTTACCCGAAATATTACACAGGATGCGCACGAATGCGCTGCGTTGTCCCAATGGTGTAATTTTCTATACAACGTTAAGCTTTGTATGTGTGAGGCAAAGGAATATCTTGGAAGTAGAACTTAAAACAGGGCTTCAGAAAAGTTGGAAGTAACCGTGAATGGACTATACACACAAACGCCTTTTAAAAACTGCACCTTGTAAGACAGATATGTGTGTTTGCTGCATAAATCATATGTAACAAGTGTTTCGTAATTCCGTTCAAATTGCAGTTAAATGCTGTTAGCGATTTTTTTTTTTTTTACGTGGCCAACGGACACGCTTTCTTATCGCCCCCACAAGGGTCGCGGTGGTGCAGCGGGTAGATAACTCGCATCCCACCGAGGCGCACCGGGTTCGATTCCCGGCGGGGTCACTCCCGGATTTTCGCAAGTGCAAATCGTGCCAGACTATGCCGTTTTTCAGTGGGTTTTCTCAGGGATCTCCCATTTCACCCGTCCTTACATTCCGGCGCCGCTCCATACTCACCACGCTTCATCTTCATCGGCTCTCAAAACTTCTCCACTCCACTCCATCTATCACCCCGCTTCCTGTGCCCTTTTCTGGGTAATGCAGGGATATTACTTTTTCCTTTACTTTTCCACTTAATTTCCGATTTATTTTGGCCTTTGGTATACTGTCGGGACGATGTAAATTATTCGCCCCATTAATTTTATTCTAACATGTCTTTATCCAGGTAGGGGCTATTCACAGTAAACTGTGCACTTTTGAAAGCTCTTCTTAGGATCTACTTGTATGCATATAGTGTATTCTTCCACCATATGTAAAAGAGACAGTGTCATGGGTCTCATCACATTATTCATCCGACGATAAAGTAAAACTGTAAAATTATTAGCAAAATAAAAAATATTTTATAGGTTCTATATATTTTACACTTCTTTGCATTGAAAGAAAACAGAAAGCAAAATAAATCATTTCAGCATTCACTCACGTTTGCCTAAAACTTTAAATTCAAGCTTAAGACGTGGAACTACTTTCGCTCTGCCGTTACCAACTTTACTGAGTATGTGTCAGTCAGTTTTCCCGTTATAATATACGCAAGTAGGGGCAGTGAAGTTTTTCAAAGGTCGATTTTAAAAATGCTCAATAAACCGTTAACAGTTTATATAATACATTACAACTATCACGGTTCTACCGCAGAGTAAATAAGTACACAGACACAAAATAGCATGGCGGCTCCTTTGATGTAGGCGTATCNTATCACGGTTCTACCGCAGAGTAAATAAGTACACAGACACAAAATAGCATGGCGGCTCCTTTGATGTAGGCGTATCCATTCTCTGATTGTCTGCGTGGTGCTCTGGGAACGGGCTTTGCATCCTATTGACTACTGCATTTTGCGAAAAGTCCTCTATTGGCTGGGCTGCCTAGCACACTCACTCCTTGTCTGAGTCATCAAAAAATTATAGATTTATTCTAAATAAACTGTGATTCAGACGAAAATTAAGGTTAGTTTTGGTTAAGCTATGTTCGGTTAGTTAGACAAAATAATGCCTGAAATAAAGTTGTTGTTTGGGATTGCTCAGATATGCGCAGTAAGGTCATAAGGTGGTACCATTTTGTCTCCGCTTACCTCATAAGGCCAACTGTCCACTAATTTGGATATTCAAAGAGACAAATCGACCAACTGCCGTGGTCCGATAGGCGTAATACCCACACCTCTGGTTTCTCTTCGGGGACAGCGCCAGCAATGTAACACCAGCTCATGTCCCAGTCGTTCCCGTGGAGGACCATCACCTCGGGGTCTCTCCCAGCAGGCGGAGTTGAACGCTACCTCTACGAGTCCGACCCATACGGCCGGACAAGGAGAAAACCTCTGCGAGGACCAGTCTGGCGAGCACCAAAGCACGTAGGTTGAACGGAAGAATGTCTCATCATGGCGTGGTTGAAACAGTACGACGTGAACTTCGGACGCCAACCGAGAATCGCCAGCTGGATGAAAGCTGCGGAAGTGTATCAGTCAGCCGACGAGGTGTTGGGTTCTTAAAACTGTGACTGCACGGGAGTCTCGAGTATCACAAAGAAAGGCTAGGTACGGTCCATTCACGGTTCCTTACAACTTTTCTGAAGCCCTGCTAAAGTTATACTTCCAGGCTATTACTCCGCCTCGTGCAAACAGAGCTTAACCGAGTCTAGAAAATTATTCCAAAGGGACAAAGCACTGCATTCGTGCGCACTCGGTGTAATAATATTTTTCATAAGAACTATTTCTTACTAGGTATTGCCAACACACCTATATTTTACCTGATTTGATTTATACTAGTTATACATGGAATAATATAATTTGTAGATAAAATATAGGCTAAATGAAATTTGAATCTAGCCAAAATATAATGTCATTTTATGTTAACAGAAGTATAAAACGCTTGTGAAGAGTAATATGATCAGGAAACAACCAAACACCTCTGGGGTGGTTTTTAGAGGTTTGATTCAAAAAGCGTGAAGAGGCCGTGAATAGACTTTTTCTTCACTTTCTTATCCTCTTTTAAAATATCGTGTTGTGGGAAGGTTAGACAAGCTATAAATCTGTATTATATAAAAACAATGAAAGTAAAGGACTTTATTCAAAGCCCACCTGAGGCCATATACACCACGATCCACGCGACCTACAATCTAAGAAATTATTCGCAAATTTACTATATGCGTGTATACGTAGAGTAAGAAAGCGCAAATGGTAAAGTTATTCCCCATATATTTATGCTGGCGTTCCTACATTTGCTCAGGAAACAGTCAAATGCGTAGGAAACTCCCCAACTTTGTATAGTAGCGACGCTTAACATTCCGTATTTGTAACCAGATGTGTGGTATTATTTCCATACGATACATGGGTTAAAAACTTACAATTCAGTTTAGGAAGTAAACTAGAAAAAAAATATTTTTTTTAGAGCGTACCGTTTCTTCATGAGGTCCGCCAGCTGTCCGGACACGAGCACAGCCAGTGGAACTGCACCGCTGCCTTCGACAACCATCTTCTCCCTCTCGGCCATGCAAAGGATTGCCCTCTCCACCATCTCCTCGTCCACCAGCACCTGCACACAGCACAGTCCTCGTTCCACTGGCACCCTAGTCTCCGGGAACATATGAAGGGCACAGGGGAAAAATGACGATTGTCCATTTTCACAGAAAGTGAGGTTATGGTGTCATCTGATAGAGAATTGTCAGTACTGTTGGCATGCCAAATCATAACGGTTAAAGGAGACCAGAGTCCGAAATAATAGGCCTCGGAAGTAACACTTCCAGGGGAGGAATTTATAGTTTCGATTGCGTTTTACTCAAACTAGCAAAGATGGACATTCATATTTTTGCCCCTGTACCCTTCATATGTTTGCTCTCCATGGAGATGGTGGTATTCCACGAATTAAGATTAATAGGGAATACAGAACGGGGCCTAAATTTCTCTGCATTAAGAAAAGTATTCAAGGCAGTATTAGCAGGAATAGTGGCACGCGGAGCCATAATGTGGCATAACAGAATAGACTTTGTATGACACAAAAGGAATCTCATCAGTGCTCAGAGGGCGGCAATGCTTTCAGCTTTAAAAGCTTAGAAAACGGTGGCTAATGAATCACTTCCCGTACTGACAGGTGTCATGCCTGTGGATTTTCTGGTGCGTGAACGTAGACTCATTGCTGAAAGAACATGAATGGGAAGTCTATCTAAAGAAGAAAGAAAGGAAATCCACGAATATCGATTGATTGGAAAGGGCTTATTAATGTCCCTCGACTTACAAACTAGCTTATGACCTAACTTAAACTAACACCCATGCCTTACTTGGGATCCAAACCGCATATCGGCGGCGCACCAACCGACTGCGCCATGGAATGTCGGCGAAATTAGGCAAGACACCCTAAATAAATAGCAAGAAAGATGCGACAACACAGACAAGGGAAGGGTAACACGTGTTTTGGAAAGGATGGAAAGGAAGTGGTTGATGATGAATAACTATAGTGTGCACCTGTGTACTGGTCACGGAAACNGACAACACAGACAAGGGAAGGGTAACACGTGAGTTGTTACCGAGTGTTTTGGAAAGGATGGAAAGGAAGTGGTTGATGATGAATAACTATAGTGTGCACCTGTGTACTGGTCACGGAAACTTTAAGATCGCGTTGCACAGTCTTGGGTTAATCACCTCCTCATTGTGTTATGCTTGTGGAGTTGATGATACTCTACAACACGTGTTAATGGAATGTCTTAAGATTCAAGACATAAGAATGTGGCTCCAGGGGGTGGCTGATTGGACAGGACTGCAACTGGATTTAAGAAGAGTGATGGCCTATGACCTACATAAGATCTAGAATAACTTTGCTACTAAAGTAGGTAAGAGGCTTGAAGAATATAACATGTGCCGATACTCAGGTAGGCTTCTTGAAGGAGTCGAAGTATTGCTGATTGGCGAGGTCAGGTTTTACTGAGAAAACCAGCAGAAAGACGTGTAAGAGATAAAGAGGATTACAAGGCACATGAAGATCAGAAATGCCGTGTATTGTCTTACTCATCCGATTACAGTTGCAGTGCGGGCGGATGGAGGTTGTGCAGGCCTTCGGGCTGTAAAACCTGCTCCCCGTGGCTGGACATGGTGACAAAAATTAATAATGATCGGAAAAGAGAGTTGAGAGGCGTAGGCGACTTTCAACAACGGTGTCTTGGGAGCCGATGAGGGTGAAGCGAGGTGAGAATGGAGCAGCGTCGGAATGCAAGGGCGGGAGAAACGGGAGATCTCCGAGAAAATCCGCCGACCAGCGGCATCGTCCAGCACGATTCCTACGTGCGAAAAAATACGATAAATAGCCCTTTACAATTAATCTGTCTTGTGAACACTTCTCTCACATCCCGTACGTCCAGCAAGAGTGTCTAAAAATTATATTAGATTTTAGAGAGAAAAAAAACGCCTGAGCGGAAATATTGAAAATGCTTTGAAAGTTCATCATCCTGCATCTTGTTTGCTCAATTTAAATCGCAAAAATCAGTAGGCTTCAATCAGTGTTCACAATTTTCCTAGCTGTGGCGTTCCTGGCTGAGATTTTGTGTTTATCTTTCAAATTATTCAAAACTTATTTTCTTCTTTTTATAAAAATATTTTAGACTGCGACTGTTTTCCATTTTTAAAAAAAAAAGCTCTATAACTCGACACAGTTATCAGTACTAAAATATTCAATTATATGTAGGGAAAACATTTTTTTTTTAAAGTAACTTAGGTCATGTGAATTGCTCTGAAGATAAATATACAATTTTAAGTCTAATACTTATCGGCTTATTTCCTATTGCCATAGATTACATATCGCCGAAAGTATTTTAGATCAAACCATGAGAGACTTAGACCAAAAATTATTGAACATACATTTGGAACCATCACTTGCATCTGTGCCCGAGAAGGGACATCACCTTCTGTTCGGCAGTCAGATTTTCTGAACTCCAACCATCGCAGGGTGGTAGACTATGGCAAGAAAACAATGAAGATAACCGAACCAGGCACTGCAGTCTAGTCAGATTGCTTGAGTATAAACTGGTTGAAATGAAGAAAGCTAAATTATTAATGTGTTTGCCAATCGCAAAGTTACAAGGTCGGACAACATGACGGGCGTGGAATGCACCCTGAGGTGGAATTAGCACACAATTGTTTGACTGAGTGTATGGTTTTCCTGCTATCTATCAGTGCATTTTTTAACTGAGCGTGTATATTGCCGCTGTTTCACATCATACAGATGCTATAAACGATTTTTCTAAACTGTAGTGGAGACACATTTTACATAGAAAGCTTTCAAAACTGACACGTTTTCATTTGAAAAAACCTTTGAATAAATGTGTTGTACTATTTATTGGCTAACTCATTTCACATATGAAAATATAAACTTAAGGCCATATATTCCTATACAATAATTGTTTGTTTTAGTGAGCTCTACCACCCCTCGATGTTTGTCCCGTGATTTTATAATCATCCTATATATATCCGAAGAAATGGTTACATATTAATTCATAGAGTGGCGTATTAAGGTGTCTGCGAGCGAAATGTTGCTAATTATATTTAAAACTCTGTCAGCATAAATCTCGTTGTATATCTCGTAAAATGTCTTATGACGTGATGACCTACTGAAGGCAGCCACATTTAGGCGTCATAAATAAAACTTTGCCGACATACTTACGTCACGTCATAAAATCGTAAATCAATCGGTGGTCGCATTTTGTCGTCAAACGTCTTACCTACGTCGCGTCTTTCTTATGATGGGGCAAAAAACAGGTCCGTAATCGACCCGCATGGGGTCGTTCATTTGAGATGGGGCTTGTATGCTCCCGTCGTCCCTGAAAAATGACATGGAATGGAAACGTAAAACGGAACAACGGTGGAAAGCAAGGGCGTGGGAAATGGGAGTCCTCTAGTTGGGAACTCCTACTGGCCACCGGCGAAGTACGCAATGTTTCTCACGTGTGAAAATCCAGAACAAGCCCACAAAAAATCGAACCTGATAGCCATGATGGGAGACTGGAAAGCCAACTGCGCGACCATCAAAGTCCTTGTCGAGACGAATTTAGGTCCTACGAAAAATCAATGTCTATAACTATATATCGAAAATTAGATGGACTTCCATTTCTTAGACTGACTACGAAAAAGGAACAAAACAAGAGCACAATTAAAAAGAACATATATAAAACAAGAGACAATTACTTTTGTCCCTTGTTTAATTTATGTACTTTTTTATTTTATCACTTTTTTCTGTGTTTTTGCTCCTCATCCATTTATATTATTGGCTTTTTTGGTTCCTTTTTCGTAGTCACTCCAAGTAATGGAAGTCCAGTGAAACTTCGAGTTGAGTGGAGAGATTTAGGCGACTTTTAACACTGGGGTTTTAAGAGTAGGTGAGGGTGAAGCTAGGTGAATATGGAGTAGCACCGGAATGCAAGGGCCGGGAAAACGGGAGATCCCCGNAGAGTAGGTGAGGGTGAAGCTAGGTGAATATGGAGTAGCACCGGAATGCAAGGGCCGGGAAAACGGGAGATCCCCGAAAAAACGTACTGAACAGCGGCATCGTTCGACAATATTCCCTCTTGCAAAAATCAGGGAGCGACCCCGCTGGGGAATCGAACCCGGTTCGCCTTGGCGAGAGGCGAATACCACCGCGGTCCCTCAAACGTCGAATACAGTTCCATTACACCATTGTCATTAAACATCAAAATGAACGTCGAGATGTATAGTACACTTGTAGTTGGTAATACGAACCAGCCTGGAGATCTTCTTCCTCGCGTTGTAGAAGGAGTTATGGCCGACGCAGGGCACCATCATGCCGTCAGTGAGCGTCCTGGAGCAGGACACGAAGGTGGGCTCGCCGGCCACTAGCGCGTTGTGGAAGCTAGGGCACTTCACGCTCTCCACTCCCTGACGACATTTATAAACACAAAGAGAATAAGAATGCGTCCACACTGAAGCATGCGCTTGTTAATGTGAACGCGTAACAACCAGGGCCGTAGCCAGGGGATGAAGTGGAATGGAGTGCAGAAGTTTGGGCGGCTCTTAACATCGGGGTATCGAGAGCCGATGAGGGTGAAGCGAGATGAGTATGGAGCGGCGCCAGAATGCAAGAGCGGGGGGAACGGGAGATCCCTGAGAAAACCCGCTTGGCATCGACACGCCCGAGTTCCACATGCGAAAATCCGGGAGCTACCCCACCGGAAATCGAACCCGGTTCGCCTTGGTGGGTGTCGAACGCTCTGGCCGCTGCAACACCACGGCCCCACCAGGGGCTTATTAAACTCCATGGTTGTCAATACTTTGTATTAAAATAATTAATAAACCTTTTAGAGCGTTGGCCACGGAAAAATGCGTTATTTTATTTTTGTACCGTATATTGTTCAACTTGTAGACATCATCTTTGACTACATTTCCCTCAGATGAAATTTTTTTTAGATCGCATGGTTCTGCAAAATGACACGTAAAATTCAAATTTTTACTATTTTTGTAATGTACAAATATAATAAACAAAACTATTTGCAACAAATTTAAAAAGGGCAACTAAAAGATCTTGTCTTAGTTAATTTTAAGGCATGTTTAGTAAAAGCAGTTTATCTATTAATTTAGTNAATTTTAAGGCATGTTTAGTAAAAGCAGTTTATCTATTAATTTAGTGACAGCCACAGATAAAAAATATGCAATAATTTCCTTATTTTCAGCCATTCGCAGAAACATTCCCTTGTGCAATTATATATGATCTTGAAGTAGCTCTTGCCATCTTCTTTCAGTGTGAATTAACACATTTCAGTACGTAAGATGGTTTTAATTATTTGTATATTTCTACAGCATTAAAATTGTGATTTTGAAATGTATTTATGCAAAAACTATGAGCTCAAAAAATTCCCTTTGTGAGGAAAGAGTACTCATTAATAATACCTAAAAGTTGAACAATGGGATAAATATAAAANTGACAGCCACAGATAAAAAATATGCAATAATTTCCTTATTTTCAGCCATTCGCAGAAACATTCCCTTGTGCAATTTTATATGATCTTGAAGTAGCTCTTGCCATCTTCTTTCAGTGTGAATTAACACATTTCAGTACGTAAGATGGTTTTAATTATTTGTATATTTCTACAGCATTAAAATTGTGATTTTGAAATGTATTTATGCAAAAACTATGATCTCAAAAAATTCCCTTTGTGAGGAAAGAGTACTCATTAATAATACCTAAAAGTTGAACAATGGGATAAATATAAAANCTCAAAAAATTCCCTTTGTGAGGAAAGAGTACTCATTAATAATACCTAAAAGTTGAACAATGGGATAAATATAAAATAATATGTTATTCCATGGCCAACGCCCTTAATTGTGATAAAAACAAACTCGTATAATTGCTGCATAAAACTATGATGCATCTAATTGTATTGTATTTATTTTAGTATTAGTCGTAATTAAGACGTGTCAGCACTGCTAGCGTTCGTGTAACCTCCCTCTCTTCTCTTCTTAAGAGCAACTCCCACTCCCACTCCACCACCGAGGAGATATTTCTGTTTACGTCGCTGGTTACGACAGCCATATTTAAACACCCTAAAAAATAAATTCTAACCCCAAAACAGGTTACCGTATTTATTTGACATCGCTTACGACACTATTATTTCCTGCTCTCCTTGACACGCCGTACTGGCATGTTTATTTGACTCTTGTAGAAAGAAAGNGCTTACGACACTATTATTTCCTGCTCTCCTTGACACGCCGTACTGGCATGTTTATTTGACTCTTGTAGAAAGAAAGTAATGTAGTGATGACCAGCGTTAAGGTCTATTCTACTCAGGTTGTAATATATCGAGATTCCTTACGGGAGAGTTTGNGCTTACGACACTATTATTTCCTGCTCTCCTTGACACGCCGTACTGGCATGTTTATTTGACTCTTGTAGAAAGAAAATAATGTAGTGATGACCAGCGTTAAGGTCTATTCTACTCAGGTTGTAATATATCGAGATTCCTTACGGAGAGTTTGGNTAATGTAGTGATGACCAGCGTTAAGGTCTATTCTACTCAGGTTGTAATATATCGAGATTCCTTACGGAGAGTTTGGCATAGGGAAAAATACCGCCGCTAGGTGCGCTGGTGTTCTAAATATGCCGGTTTTAAGCTTTACATGGGCAAATCATGTTTATTTGTGCGCAAAAGTTTGTGTTTGGTCCGAATTGTGATACATACTTGTCTCTGCCAAAATATTAACTCTTAATTATGTTTCGTGACTATTATGCACGCGCTCCAATGGTATTCACAAAGGTAAACTTTTGTTTACTTTCGTGAATGCTTATGTTATAAGATAGTTGCCATAAAAATTAATTTTATTTTATTTTATTTCTACCCCTAAGTGCAGTAATTATGTAATCAACATTTTGCTATATCCACGAGAGAATATTAAACAACATGTTGGCCTATATCGTTAAATTTACATTCTAGTGGGAAGTAATAAGTTGATTCTTTACGTAGGTTCTAATATAAAATCAATCGGAACGTCTTAAAAATGTATATTAATTTTATGAAAACTTCAAGTATTCCGTTTGTCTACATATGAAACAGAAAATCCGGTACGCATGCAACACCAGCGCTACCTGCCAGCGAAAATTGTTTTATTTGTCGTACTATTAGCATTGAGGTTCCCAACATGACAAGGATAAAACGTCTTCGTGTTCGGTAACTCGGCTCGCAGCACGATGGTGTTACGGGCGAATCGGGAGGTAAGGCTCAGTATCTCTTTGAAAACGGAAGTCCCCAGGGAACGAGCAAGAAACTGGCCTGTATTTAGGAACCATCCCAGAAATTGCCTGTAGTGATTTTCGGAAGACCTTCACGATGGCCAGACCGAGAATCTAACCCTGGCCCTACCGAATGCGAGTCTAGTGTGATATAACTGCACCACCTCGGTAGCCGCGGGCACGCGAGACCGAGCACATAGCTACGTTGATTCGGGCCGAGAAACTAACTGCGAAATAAAAAATTAAAAAAATACGTATAAAAATTTCTTGCGCCTTCTTCCCTTTTGTAGCCAGTATAGGCTGTTACGGTTTACTGATCACTTTTGGAAGCCATCCTTAGGATTCACTTTTATAGTCTGTTCACAGTTTCTTCGCACTTTTTGGATCAAACCTCTGGAAAAACCCACTGCATGTACNGATTCACTTTTATAGTCTGTTCACAGTTTCTTCGCACTTTTTGGATCAAACCTCTGGAAAAACCCACTGCATGTACGATATGTTTGGTTGTTTCCTACATTTTGTCGTGTATCACACTCGGCTCTCAAATTTACGCACATATACAAACGGTTTTATTTTCCCGCGAGCCCTGTATAATTTTTAAAGCAACATATATTTCGTGTACCGAGTTTACGAACNGATTCACTTTTATAGTCTGTTCACAGTTTCTTCGCACTTTTTGGATCAAACCTCTGGAAAAACCCACTGCATGTAAGATATGTTTGGTTGTTTCCTACATTTTGTCGTGTATCACACTCGGCTCTCAAATTTACGCACATACACAAACGGTTTTATTTTCCCGCGAGCCCTGTATAATTTTTAAAGCAACATATATTTCGTGTACCGAGTTTACGAACGACCCTACACACGTCCACCAAGCTCCGTTTACGAATGCAGCGCCACCCAAGAAGTTCACCAATTGCCACACGCAGCAGCACCTCCTGGACGCGCTGACTCGCCGCATCAAAGCCTATTCTTGACACGCCAGTTGATGGCGAATGGATACATAAACGAAAAGGCGCGGCGATTGTCAACTGTCAAAAATGTAGCCTTCGCCAACGTAATATTAAATTTTGTTCGTTCGTGCATCAGCTGATACAGGATTTTGTAAATGGCACGTTATTTGTTTTGAACATATGAATTTTGCCACTCACTGACTGTAAGAATGTGGCCTTCTTATATGAAATGAACTATAAGAGCCACCCAAATGTCTTCTCTCACTTCACTCACTCGCGTATCACACGCGTTTTATATTTTCGTTAGCATAAAATTATCTCATTTATTATTAAATTCAACTTTTAATTACATTTTACTTTTAAATTATAATACCTCATTTATAATTAACATGAATAAAAACCGAGAGAAAATAGCTGTGTTGATAATGCCTAGTAAGAAATAGTTCTTATGCAAAATATTATTACACTGAGAGCGCACGAATGCGGTGCGCTGTCCCTTTGGTGTAACTTTTAAGACTCGGCTATGCTTTGTTTGTATGAGGCGGAGGAATATCATGGAAGTATAACTTAAGCAGGGATCCAGAAACGTTGGAAGTAACCGCGATTGGACTATACTTCCCATTTTGTACCCTTCTGCAATTACGTAAATTTAACATCGTCGTGGGATTGGCCACTTTATTCATGCACCATTCAAGCGAAGTGGTGGAATTATTAGGAATGTACATAAATGTGGTTGTGATATTGAAATTCATAATCTATTCTGTACGAAAGAAGATACATACCAACTTCAGTTGACATAAAATGTAAACATTNTGATATTGAAATTCATAATCTATTCTGTACGAAAGAAGATACATACCAACTTCAGTTGACATAAAATGTAAACATTACACTTGCAATACAACGTCAAATTTTAAGAACTACTTTTATGAATACGCTGCCAACTTAACAAAGAGTATGCATGCCAGTGTGTAATGTAGTATAAATTTAGTTACGAACAGTGATTTTTTTTNGCTGCCAACTTAACAAAGAGTATGCATGCCAGTGTGTAATGTAGTATAAATTTAGTTACGAACAGTGATTTTTTTTCCCCAAAGGTTTGTTTCAAAACCGCTTACTTTACCATGCACCGTGAACAGCCCATATTGTTTTTTTTTATCCGAATTATTACTATGGACATACATTGAGTGTTTTTCTAACTGTTACCTTACAAGAGCGCATGTTCTTAATAATACTTCAGATAATCGCCCCCCCCCTCCAACTACCAGAATTATTCAAAAATTTACACATAATATGTAAAAAAGAAATGGCGGATTTAACACCGGGGATGCGTAGAGAAGTGAAAATTGTGAAGAAAATATACGGGTAATTTTGTATTGTGGTCAACCATTTGGTCGCAGCGGCCCCGTGAACCTAGCGAATGATCGTGTGTGGATTGCAGATATGGTGGTAAAACTTCATGCCGCTATTACTACAGTTAATGAGGATATGCTCAATAATGCGCGAGGTAATATTCTGTGGCGTGCAGCCGCATGCCGGCGAATGGACGGTGGACAATGAACATTTGATGTAAATCCCACACGTCTAACGAAGTGTTCTGGACCACTGGTTCGGTTATTATGCTTGTACTGTAGCGTGGTGTGCATTGATGTGTACTTTCATTACATGATGTATCACATGTGGAACTTCACAACGCATAATTCACTGCCGTCATCAAAAGACTACTGTGTAGATGGCACGGTGCGCTACACATGATTATATCCTAGATTAATGAGGCCGCCTGAGACCAAACGGTTGCTTATAATTAAACATTACCGGTATATTTTCTTCAAAGAGTTTTCACTTCTCTATATACGCAACCCTGCTGTTACAATCCGCCATTTTTACACGGTATATATGTTGTTATGGGCAGTGATTTTTTCCCCCAAAGGTTGGTTTGAAACCTTCTTATTTAAGATGAACCGTCAACATCCTATATTGTTTATTATGTGGACTAATATTATGGACATAATGTGTAGGTTTTATGAGACTAAAACAAAGTGTTGCAGAGGCGTTTTTCTATAACNTGGACTAATATTATGGACATAATGTGTAGGTTTTATGAGACTAAAACAAAGTGTTGCAGAGGCGTTTTTCTATAATAACAGATCAGATAATCAGCCTCATTGCAAAAATCATTCAATCATCACATACAGTGCCGGTAAAAATGTTTAACACCATTAGCTAAAACGACAAACAAATTTTCCAAATTAGGGTAAAACTGATATTGGCGAAATATATTTTCACACAGCTTATTATCTTATAGTGTTGAAATACAATTGTTCCGTTTTTACTTTAAATAAAAAAATTATCATAAAAAAAAGTTTAGTATTTTATTAAACTTTTGATTTTATGTATCTATACCACAATGACGCTCTTACAACACTTTTCTAGGGAAAATCTTTTGTGGAAATACTTGCAAATACATGGGACACTCAGCACAATATATGTATGTAAAAGAGGTAAATTTCTATTGTTGCCTTTCGAAATATAAAAATTCATAACTTTTACAACACATCACCTCAGCCATTGAAGTCTGCCCGTATTGTCTAATTAAAGGGTGTCTCTAGAAAAAATTCACAGATCTCTTGTGGCCAAAGTTTAGATTCTACGTACTTGATATTTACTGAAATTACCCTATGGTCTTAAGCATTAGATTAGTACTTTATAGTGCAAATAAAAAAAATTAAACATTAAACCAATACCTTTTAGTAAAAATAATAATATTAAAATTATATAATTAATTTATAATAATATAAAGGGTGTCTCTAAACAAAAATCACAGATCTCTTGTGGTCAAAGTTTAGATTCTACGTCCTTGATATTTACTGAAATTACCCTTTGATCTTAAACATTAGACCGCTACTTTATATACACACCTCGAAAAAAGTTTTGCACCACCAAATTTTTATGTTACTAGGTTGCTCACGGCCTATGAGAAAGTATGGGATGATAATACACACTGTCTGAGGAAATAATATGACTTAAGGAACCAAATTTTTTCAACTGGTAACCCATTTGGACTGTTAATATAAGGACAGCAATCAGACTGGTTGTTGGTGCCGTCAAAATATTTTTAACGTGGATAGTAACTGCAACAGAACTGTATGTTGTGGTCTTGTCTGTGACTGTACCAGCAACTATGAATATAGTTCCTACAACAGTGCACTCTGTTTTTTTCCTACAGAACAGGTATTTATTTCAAAACATCAAATGTCAGCAATCTTTGGATTGTCCCCGTAACAAACAGTACTGTAATGAACTAACAGAACCTTCTGTTGCTGGTGCAGAGGTTTGCTTGCTGCTACCCTCAAGCCCGTCTACAGACCTGTTATGCTTTCTCTTCTCTGCAACGCCAGACTTGACGAATGCGTTTTCGTAGCGTGCACGCACCTACTGTCCCAGCGAAAATCCTTTATGTGGGGGCCGCGCGCGGCTGGGCGGTTAGACTGCTCGCCTCCCACCAAGGCGAACCGGGTTCAATTCCCCGGCCGATTAACTCCGGGTTTTCGCAAGTAGTGGGAATCGTGCCCCGGACGATGCCGCTGGTCAGCGGGTTTTCTTTAGGATCTTCCGTTTTCCCCGCCCTTTCGTTCCGGCGCTGCTCCATACTCACGTCATTTCACACTCATCGGTTCTCAAGACGTCGTTGTCAAGGCTCCCAGCCAACCTGGCGCTTGAAATGCGTTGTAGAGTGTTTGAAATAATCGTTTTAATACGAAGCAATTAAACGTGCGTCCAATGTGCTGATCTACGAAAAGAACATACACATTAAACGACGGCCGTTGAGTGCTTTCAAGACATCAAGCTCATTATAAATGCCATTTCAGAGTACTCCAAAATGGCTATAAGCGGCTTTTTCAAAGTGCTACATCTCAAAATATACTCGTTAGATATGTGCAAAACTAGTCAAGAGCCTTGCATTGAACCTTCCTACGTAGCTTCCACCAATAAAATAATAGGGGCACCGCTGAAAGTCCCATAGGTACACTCACTGCGACGCGAACACTGCGCGCCAGTTGAGAGCCTTGCGCTTAGCGGTGATAGGGCACTTGATGCGCGTGGCAGTGTCGCCCTTATCGCTCCCGCGCTTCTCGGCCTCAAACGTGGAAAAAAAAATCTGGGTAGGCGGGAGTTTTAAGGCTGTGAGAATTTGGCATAAGGAAATACGTGTTAAAGAAATTAGTTTTTTTTTTTAGGCCTTAGCAAATTTTGAAGATATAAACTTTAAACAAAAACCTGAATGTGTGAAATGATACTCTCAAGCTCTGTATCGAGGCAAATATAAAATTTTTTTATTTAATTAATAAGTTTTCTGATTTTTCCAGCAAACAGGCTATAGATTAATGTCACAAAAGGCTTCGATAGCAAAGAAGAATTTATTTTTTCTGCTCAGGAATGTCCCTGTTGGTACATCTATGATCAACGGGAATGCAAAAAAAAAAAAAAAAAACTAATTCCATTAAGATGTATTTGCCAATACTAGATTCTCACTGCTTTCAAACCAGGCGACAGCCTCAAGAGCCGCTCGAAACTCTCGACTCCAAACTCAACTCGTCCCTTCATGCGCAACCGGTTACATGCAGGTGGTGCGAAACTTAAGTTTTCGAGGCGCGCAAGTTTGCGTGGAGGGCGGCGACGTACGATGATCTCGCAGCTGGGTCGCAGGTGCTTGATGGCCGTGGCGACGCCCGCTATGAGGCCACCGCCGCCGATGGGCACCAGCACTGCGTCCACGTCCGGCACGTCCTCCAGGATCTCCATGCCGATGGTGCCCTGGCCCGCCATCACGTCCACGTTGTCGTACCTGGCGCCGGGCAACCACGCACTCTCAAGCACCGGGGGCAACGTTGATTACACTCAGGTTATAGTATATTCGCGGTTTCTTCACACTTTTTGAATCAAACCTTTGAAAAATCACCCCAAGTGTGACGTGTTTAGTTATTTCCTAAATACGCCACGCAGGTCTATCACGAGCGTTTTATACCTCTGATAACATGAAAGTATCTTATTTATCGTTAAATTGAAGTTTTGCTGTGCTTTATTTACAAATTATAATCCATTTATAACAAATATAAAGAAAAACGGTGAGAAAACTTGTGCGTTGGTAGCGCCTAGTGAGAAATAGTTCTCATGCAAAACATTATTACAACTGAGTGCGCGCGAATTCGGTGCGTTGTCGTTTGGTGTAATTTTATCGACTCAAATAAGCTTAGTTTGCACAACGCGGAGGAATATGATGGAATTAAAACTTAAGCAGGGCTTCAGAAAAGTGTGAAGTAACCGTGAATGGATTATAGGAACAAAACGTGATTTCTTACGGGAGAGTTTGGCATTGGGGAAACTTTCCGCCGCCAGGTGCGCAGTGTTCCAAAGAGGTCAACTATAAGCTACGTGAATAATAAAAGAGGATGATTTTACTTAGTTACGTAGTTATTTTACATGTGATTTATAATTGTTGCAAGTTATTTTTTTTANATAAAAGAGGATGATTTTACTTAGTTACGTAGTTATTTTACATGTGATTTATAATTGTTGCAAGTTATTTTTTTTAACGTAGAAAATAGAGAAAAAACTGGTACACATGCGACACTAGCGCTTACCTAGTGGCGAAAAAAGTTNTTTTTTTTAACGTAGAAAATAGAGAAAAAACTGGTACACATGCGACACTAGCGCTTACCTAGTGGCGAAAAAAGTTTAGTTGACAAACTAAATGCACTGAGCTTCCCAACCCGAGTAGAATAAACCTTAGCCGGGGCAAGGTTACTGCAACCACAGGTTGGGGTAATTCAATGTTAAAAGTTTGGCAAAGGGGAAATTTTCGCTACTAAAAAGCGCTAGTGTCAGCAAGGAACCAGATTTTCACTATTTTCTACGTTAAAAACATGATAATTGCAATAATCGTAAAGCAAATATAAAATGACTTCGTAACTAAGTAAAATATTCCTCTTACTATAATTCAGGTAGCTTAAATGTATAATTAAAATTTACCTTTTGGAACCTGCGCACCTAGCAGCGGAAATTTATCCTTATGCCAAACCCTTCCATAAGAAATCACGTTTTGTTCCGAACCTGTAGTAGAATAACCTTAACCGGGATAAGGTTTATTCTGCTCAGTGTTGCCAACCAGAAGAGGGTGAAAATCCCATGCTACGGCTCAAAATATTCCATATCAATATTTATTTCTCACAAAGTAGCAACACAGTAAAAAATAAAACAGAAGAGGAATGACTTAAACCCTAGTTATTTTTTAAGCAGTCTTCGTACCGTTTCCAGATGCAATATTACACTGAAGAGCCAAAAAAACTGGCACACCTGCCTAATATAGTGTAGGGCCCCCCGAGCACACAGAAGTGCCGCAAGACGACGTGGCATGGATTCGACTAATGNACACCTGCCTAATATAGTGTAGGGCCCCCCGAGCACACAGAAGTGCCGCAAGACGACGTGGCATGGATTCGACTAATGCCTGAAGGTATGCAGGAGACAATTCACAATATGAATCCTGCAGGGCAGTCCACAAATCCAATCTGCGCCAATTTGAGAAAGGGTTGTACGTCTATCACGTTTAATGATTCTCGTCAGTCGTCGTTTGTCCCGTTCTTTCGCGATCTTTTTCCGGCCGCAGCAATGTCAAAGATGTGATGTTTTACTGGATTCCCGATATTCACGGTACACTCGTGAAATGGTCGTACGCGAACATCCAAATTTTATCGCTACCTCGGAGATGCTATGTCCCATCTCTCGTGCGCCGACTATAACACCACGTTCAAACTCACTTAAATCTTGATAACCTGCCATTGTAGCAGCAGTAACAGATCTAGCTGCCGACCGAATCGCGTTACTCTGATTGGTTCCATACCTCTTTTATTTGCATACGCATGCCTATACCGGTTTTTTTGGCTCTTCAGTGTACAATAATACCTTCAGTGTGAAAAAAAAACACTCATAATTACTTACACTACCTATGCATACACTATACAAACATAATATAACACTATTCATGTTCTGTATTACCAACAAATATATTGTTATGCAGCTTTATATGATTTTCCTGTACTCTGAAAGTTGTGCAGTAAATTTAATTGAATTGAAATGCCAACCTCATTACACAAATAGAGTTTAAACTCTCCTCTTCCAGTAGCACTGTCTCCTTCCATCGTAGGTTCATTGTTAGAAATTATTTTGGCGGCATAAACACAAGTTACACACCGTAGCCACTAAGTTTTTGTAATTAATTCTCATTATAATAGTTTTAATTGTGTTCAAAAGTGTTTTTTTTTCTCCAGAAAACACTTTGATTTAAAACTAATTTTCACTTTCTTCGTTTTTCTATAATTTGAGAAATTCTCATGCAAATATTTGTCTTCCGTTTCAAAAATTTAGAGCTCGAAAATCCCACGAAATGGGAAAAATCACACAAGTTGGCAACTTTGATTCTACTCAGGTTGGAAAACTCATTGCTTTTAGTTTAGTTACTAGAGATTTAGTGGTGTCGCATGTGTACCGGATGTTTCCGTTTTGCATGTAAGTAAATGAGATATTAGCAATTTTTCGTAAAGTAAGTATTACTGCAAAATCTTCCGATTTGTATTGTGTTAAAACCTACATAAATAATAAACTTTTTTCTTAGCACATGAGTAGAAATATAACGATATATGTGCACGTGTTTTTTTAATGTTCTGTCGTTAAACTGGGTTAGCAAACTTTGGCATACACAATTACTTTATTTAAATTGACATTTACAAAAAAAATTGTTTAAAACATAATTTTTAAGGGCTTTCTTGCTTAGTTCCCTTAAGGGAAAGGAGAAAAATACAAAGTTCCATTTGGTGACAGCTGTATTTATTTTGCACTTACAATCGTACCGTTTTTCCATTAAAATAAGCTTGCTTGTGAACGCTGTCAAACACAGTTTCATGTTAACTGTTTGCTCTTGTAAACACCATTGGGGACGTGAATAATGGCGGAAATTTTCCCTATGCCAAACTCTCCCATTTTGTTCCCAACCTGAGTAGAATCGACCTTAACCGCGGTACATGCTATTCACGGTAAGATAAGAACTTTTTATGGCCGTGCTTAAAAGTTCCTCTCAGATTATATTTTTATCCTTTCACCAATTATTTATATAAAACGTGCCATGTGACTAATAAACACAGTGAGTACATTTTATACATAGCTCTCAAACGTTAATGTCTGAGACCGCAATGAAATATAACTAGCGCCACCTGTTTTTCGCGAAAGGATTTACGCGGGGGCTAAATTTCAATACCCTAAGTGCACACTTGCAGTCTTCATTTGACTATTGGCCGTTTGCTGTTGTGTGAAGAGAGTCTGTTACTTGAACGAGGCGATCAGAATTAAGTTTCTCCTATTCTGACCGACCGTGATTAGCACGCACGCAGATAAGATGCGTAAAAATACAAATTATCCAATCACATAAGTGGTTCTGAATTAAAGTGTTTTGGAACACAACTTGTCCTGAAATATTCTTGCGAAAGACAGGTGCCCCTAAAAATAATATTTTGGTTATTATGCCTGCTGGGAGGGCCTTAAGAAGAGCACACTTTACCGTGAACAGTTTATAGGTCGTGCACGCCAGTTGAGCGTTAGAGCTGCTTTCACACTACACAGAACGGGCTTCGTACGAGGCCTCACACCGAGGAAATCCAAAGCCGCTTTCACAACACGCAAGATATAATCCATTCACGGTTACTTCAAACCTTTTTTGAAACCCTGATAAAGTTCTACTTCCAGACTATTCCACCGCCTCGGGCAAACTTAGCTTAACCCAAGTCTAGAAAAATTACACCAAAGGACAGCGCACCTAATTCGTGCGCGCTCAGTTGTGATTATGTTTCGCATGAAAACTATTTCTTACTAGGAGCACGCTTGACACAAGCAGTGACGCGTGGTTGTGGTGAAGTGTTGCAAGGCAAGCTGGTGCTTGCTCGGTGCAGTACGCACTCGGTCCGCACCCAGCAGAAACCAGTGATAAGAGTGGAGCCGGGAGAAACATTATGCATTGCGGCCACTCACGAGAGAGCGGCGAGGCACACATTACACACGCGTGCTGTGACGTCAACTGCGCTACTACGTTTAAGTGGCCGATGTGTAAACTAGCAAACGATTAGGTATAGCACAGAGCAAAACACAGCTTACCTTGCAACACTTCACCACACGCCACTGGACTTAAGTACAGCGCATATCATAAAATTAAAAGATTGCTTGAGTTTGAAAATTAATTCGGAGATGAAGGGTTGATAAGGGCCAATATAATTTTTCACTAATGAGCCTCTACAGCAGTGCTAGCAGTAAATCATGAAAAATAGTGTTAAACGTTATTAAAAATGTAATATCTTTATAAGTGGCAGCGAATTCGGTCCCCGTGTCCACAATCGTGTGTTGTTGCACTGACAGGTTGTATATGGTCAGCACTATACATGGCAAGGCGTAGTTACACTAATGCTGCATGTCAGTTGAGATGATTAAACAAGCATAGGATCAGCACCGGTACAACTACGCAACAAAATTTCTCTTGTTTTCAACACATAGAGCCATAAATAAATGCGTTTCCGGAAAGGTACAAATATGAACTTTCCAATCTATTCCTTAAATTATGTTGCTCCGATTTGCGTAGTGTCTTGAGAATTAAACTGTTTAATACAGACGTTTTGGTCAATACAAAATTTTGAGAACTTTCGAAAGATAAGTGGAGTGAAGCTACCTAAGCACGTGTTTCCTCACTGTTTTTATTCGCATTTCTTATAAATGAAATATTATAAATAAAATATAGATAAACTTCAATTTAAGGAAAAATAAGATACTTTGATGTTAAGAGAGGTATAAAACGTTTGTAATACATGGCAAATGTAGGAACTAACTAACACGTCATACATGGGGTGATTTTTTTTTTTTTATGTTTGATTCAAAAAGTGTGAAGAAACCGCGAATTGACTAACTATACACGCAAAACCCGTGCAACGTGGAACTATTTTACTAGATCTCATGCGAGAATATCTCGTGCAAGGCAAATCTCGGACGAAAGCAGGAGATGTGGAGCATGTCCTGCTTTCAGGAGAGTTTTGCGCGAAGCGAGTGTTTATACTTGTCTCTGCTAACCACGTGACCACCTATATATCAATCAGAGAATTAGGAGAAACGCAGGGAAACATAGCTAATCGAAGAGGAATCAGCCGAGAAAAATTTATTGCGAAGAACTCTTGAGAATATTGTTTTGGAAATACAGAACGTTTCAAAAAGATTCATCCTATTTCAAAAGGATTGTTTTTTAAATCAAGGAACAGAGAACCATGGGGTAGATCGTGAAATACATGTCTAGCAATAAGTATTTGCCAACGAGTATTATGAATGCTCAATACTCCCCCCCTCTATCCAATTACAATGGGTTCTGTATTATTTGGGCGCCAAGTCGGTTCTCGATTGAACCATGCCAAGTTTCCATACATCAGCGAGCACGTCCGTTCACTGCAAAGAGAATATTGAAATGTTTCACTAGGCTGCCACTAGATGCCTCCCTGGTGCGTAGACGGTGAGAAGCCTTCGGTATGCAACAGGATGACGACGACCTCCCACAACAGAAGGCATTTTGCGTTCTCCAGTTGAACAATTGCACGTCCGTGACAACCGCGCAGCGTTATTCCCGGCGGAAGTACGGCACTGCATCTCCTACTGAGGAGAGCATTCGACGTCGGCACGAGCAGTTTCTGCGAGCAGGTTGTTTGTGTAAGGGGGGAAATCGACACGTCGCCCCCCGTGTTCTTGACGAAGACGTTGGGCGCATCCGGAGTATACTCGTTGTGCCAGCCGAGAGCTAGCCATCCCCCGCACACGACTGTCTCGCGCGTTTTGCGACGGCGTTCGTTATTGATACCGTGCAGGATCGAACTTGTACGCGCCCCCACGCCGAGGTTATAAACAACGAAGTGTGGCGTTTTGCGCGTCCATTCTCGAAAAGTAAATGGAAGATGGCACTTTTCCTTTCACTCTTGGTGTTAAGTGACGAGGCCACACGTTTTATCACGGTGGCATGGTGAACCGCCATGACGTACGGATGTGGGGGATCACAGCAGCCACGTGCCGTATTCGAGCGTGGGAGGGGATCTCTTATGGTGAACGTGTTCTGCGCTGTTCCTCGAGAAAAGGTTTGTGATCCGTTCCTTTTTTCCCGACAATGGTCGCACAACTGGCTTTTCCTGCGGTTACAGGCAGGCTCCGCTGGTTTCGTTTTCCAGCAGGACGGAACGCCACCGTAACTGGCACTTGCAAGTTCAAGCATTCCTCAACAACCGACGGATCGGGGTCGCCAGGGACCTGCTGATTTGGTATCACGCTACTGTCNCGTACGGATGTGGGGGATCACAGCAGCCACGTGCCGTATTCGAGCGTGGGAGGGGATCTCTTATGGTGAACGTGTTCTGCGCTGTTCCCCGAGAAAAGGTTTGTGATCCGTTCCTTTTTTCCCGACAATGGTCGCACAACTGACTTTTCCTGCAGTTACAGGCAGGCTCCTCTGGTTTCGTTTTCCAGCAGGACGGAACACCACCGCAACTCGCACTTGCAAGTTCAAGCATTCCTCAACAACCGACGGATCGGGGTCGCCAGGGACCTGCTGATTTGGTATCACGCTACTGTCCGCTAAGGTCGCTCGATCTCACTGTCTGCGATTTTTTTTCTTGTAGCGGCTTGCGAAGGATTCAGTTTACGTGCCGCCCCCTTCCTGCAAATTCGAAATGGCATAGCAACAGCAGTGACTGAGATAACACGAGACATGCTCGCTAATGTGTGGGACAAGTTTAACTATCGTGAAAATTATATGCCGTTGCATCTGCAAGGAAAGCCGTGGGTTGGGGAAGGGGAGGATGCATATAGGGTATTCGTGATCATTGTAAGTAAAACTTTATTGTCAAATATGTATTTCACTATTTACTAAATTGTTCTCGGTTCCTTAGTTTAAAAGCTATATATAGCCTTTTGAAATCTGATTAATCTTTTTGAAACCCTGTGGTGTTCAATAGTGATGCGAGACTCTTGGACAAGTACAAGAAATATTCTGTTGTATTTAATAGCCTTTAATTAGAAACAGCGTGTGTTCACGGCGTTTAATTATTAAAATTATGGTGCGTTAGAAATATTCCTATTTCATAAACTTTTCTCATACAAGTTTCATGCGCGGCCTCATTTCCTATGAGATTTTTCATGTGAGGCTTCTCACAAAATCCATTTTGTGTCGTGTAAAAGCAACTTCTTGCGAAGATATCAGTAAAATTCTGCGAAAAACAAGTCCACAAATCAAACTTGCAGCAGAATTCTATTAATTATATATTTATTTTAGTTTTTATGTCATATCTCGGAAAAGTATTGACCAATTCCTATCAAATTTGGCAGACAAGTAGTACTGAGGCAGATGATGTCAAGTGGTATGTTATAAGCATTCTTGACACTTATTTTCAAAATGGCGGCTATATAACTATCTTAGTTTAGAATGCTATATCGTCGAAACTATGTAAGCGATTGCAACATAACTTTGTATGCTGGTAGTAGACATTACAACTATCAAATGCATTTACATAGATCATCTTTTGTACGCTATTTTGTAAGATAGCGCCATGCGAATAAATAAATTTTTTGTCATATCTCGGGAAACAATTGACAGGTGGTGAAAATTGGTATGTTTTATGGAGGTCAGGGACTTATTTTAAAAATGGTGGCTCTATAAATATTTTATTTCAGTATATTTTACTAACGAAACAAATTCCAACTTAACATTGTAGGCTAGCAGTACCTATTGCTAGAGACCTGAAAAATTCGCGAGTTCAATGACCTGCAGGCTAGACTCTATATATAGTCTTATGTACAGATATGCCGATATCAACTGCACATTGGTTGTCTGCCGTCACAGCGGAAGGCGAAGATTGGGCCAGCCTTCTCCAAGAGGTGTCAATCACCGCGTGGACCAATGGTTGACATTTTATTAACACGCGTGTTTTGAATTCTAGCTTGTCCCGAAATGAATCCGCAAATTTTTCAGGTCTCTNGGTTGACATTTTATTAACACGCGTGTTTTGAATTCTAGCTTGTCCCGAAATGAATCCGCAAATTTTTCAGGTCTCTACCTATTACAAACATCACATTTGTCTATGCAGAGCCTCATTTCTCTGTCATTTCGCAAGATAGCCCTGCCANTCTCTACCTATTACAAACATCACATTTGTCTATGCAGAGCCTCATTTCTCTGTCATTTCGCAAGATAGCCCTGCCAATAAAAATAATGAATTTATCTCGTATTTCTGCAAACAATAAACTAATTTGGCGAAGATGATGTGATGTACTTTGGTAGGCCATAATAATAAATGTACTTTTTTTTAATTATTTCACACTTATTTTCATAATGGCGGCTATAAAATAATTTTAGTTTTGTGGGAGATATCTAAGAAACTATGTAATCTATTTTAACTTAACTTTGTATATTGAAATTATACAATCATCGAAATTGCTACTACATTACTTTTTGTGCTCCATTTATGAAGATCGCCACATGAAAATTATGGAGGTTTTATGCAATGTCTCGAGGACCAATCAACCGATTCCCACCAAATGTTACACTGAAACATTTCAAATAAATGTTTACCAAATTGTGCGCACCATAAATGCTACAGAAGGCCATGTACATTTTCATGATTTAAATGGGTCAGACAAAAATGTTCAAAATGGCAGTTTCATAAATAATTGAGGTAAGTTTGACATTTTAACCAAATTAAACCAAAATTTGTGTATATACATTATACATTAGAAGCATCGTATGAAGAGCCTCTTTTTTGGTAATTTTGTACGATAGCATCAAATAAGAAAATTAATTTTTTATGTCATATCTTAGGGACCAAACAACTGATTTCCATCCAATTCTTCACACAATAGCGCTATGTTAGGCTATATAAACTTACATTTTTTATGTGGCTCAGTCAATTATTTTTAAAATAAAGGCCCTCTAAATATTTTAGGTTAGTAAACCCTATCATTCGAAACATCAAACTGATTAAATCCGAAGTTGATGCTCCGAACCCGACCTCCGTAATACAGTGGATCGCACGCTAGCTTATAGTACGAGGTTTTCTGGGTTCAAGTCCCAGGTAAGGCATGTGTGTATTTGTAATTGTCTCACTACTGTTGCNCTTATAGTACGAGGTTTTCTGGGTTCAAGTCCCAGGTAAGGCATGTGTGTATTTGTAATTGTCTCACTACTGTTGCATAAATTTCTGGTTCCATTTCTAAAGTTATTGCCGTCAAAGAGAAGTTAAGTCCTTCGTACCAACTCAGCTTTTAAGAAATTATTTAAAAAATTAATTGCGCCCATGTTGAGGGAAAGTAGGCTCATTAGTTATATCAGTAACTTCTTGTTATTAATGTTGCTGCAGTTTACAAATATATTTTGAGGACTTTCACATTCGTCACTATTGTGTAGCACTTTAATACTAAGGTATGTCTTGCAAGTTTTGTTATTTCTCCATACTTCGGCCCTGTGATTATATTCCTCGGTTTATTCCCAGAATTTGTCGCACCTAGTTACAGCGACATCTTCTACCACCAAATATTTATCCCATCCAATATCTTTGTCATTCACCATAATAATTTTAAAAAAACCATAACCTACTTCTAGAACAACTGTGCACCTATTTTTGTTTTCTCTTACAATAATTATTATGAAAAATGTTGATAGCCCCGGAATATGTTAAATGCCATAATTTTAATAGTAGTGGCTATTAAGTATAGGCTCATCACAGTAAAGTGAGCATTTTTGAGGCCCTAGTTACTTTTTCCTTTCAGCCATATTTTATCCTTTAACAACCTTTTTAAATAAATATTGACAAGTAAGTAATAAACACAATGTGTATATTCCACCGTACTCGGAAGTTCACATGTAAGGCTAAAATATATATATATATATATATATATATATATATATTTATTGACTATTATTCCAAATGAGAGGGCTTTAAAAATTGCTCACTTTACCGTGAATAGCCCATACAAGATGATATTTCTTGTATTCGTCCAACGTTCTCACAACACGTACTGTATACTCCTCTCAACTTCCAGAACAAAATTTTCTACAGTTCTTCACGGCGAATTTTTTTCGCATGATTCCTCCTCGTGCAGCCACGCATCGAAGCGATAACGACTGGCATAACCTGGCTTAGCTATCTTTCATCGACATAATCGATGCGAGTACTTAAGCGAAACGTAGATAACGATGCGCACCAGGTTGCGTGTCCCAAAATTGGACTGCTTTCCTGCCAACACGACTGTCATAAACGGCGTAGATAGGATTTGAGGTTAGAACGCTGTTAACGTAAACAAGTGCTTTGAGTTGTTTATATACTTATTCTAACACGTTTGTAATGCAGTTTGATTAAATTCAAATTGGTTAAAATATTTTATTCGTATAAAAGTACTCGTATTTTGAAAATTTAGATGTAAACAAACACTTTCAACACTGTTGACAATGTGACTTTGACAGTTGTATTGGCGTGGGTAGGTCAATGTTGGGTACATGTGCAGAATATGACTATCTACCTCATCTGTAGTCTATGGTCCCAACACCAAATTGCTTTTTTTTTTTTTTACTGCAGTACTGCCAAAACCACGTGGCTTTTTAGTGACGTCAGTTAACTATTTAATCAAATAAATTCTTTGAAATGCCAATACATTACTTTTGACTAAATCGAAACGCAAATACTGTGAAATAAAGTTACTCAAAACTTTTTTTTTTTTTAATTAAAAGCATGGAATTGTTATAAAAACCCCATGTAAACAAAGAAAACATCATTGTTGAAAAANTTTTTTTTTTTTAATTAAAAGCATGGAATTGTTATAAAAACCCCATGTAAACAAAGAAAACATCATTGTTGAAAAACGTAAATTTCGCAGTTCTTGTCGCTGTTCTTGAGTCAATGTTTGGGGGATACGCACAGAAGACGAAAATCATGACCAAATAGAAGAGGCCGCGGTGGTGTAGTGGCTAGACTACTCGCCTCCCACGTAGGCGAACCGGGTTCGATTCCCAGAGGGTTCGCACCAGGATTTTCGCACGTAGGAATCGTGCAGGACGATGCCGCTGGTCGACGGGTATTCTCGGGGATCTTCCGTTTCCCCCGCGCTTGCAATCCCGGCGTTGCTCCATTCTCACCTCATCTCACCCTCATCGCCTCATTGTTAAGAGCCACCCAGATCTCACTCAACTCAACTCGTTTTGATCCCAACCTTGGTAGAATAAACCCTACTGCTCGGCTCCACCTATAATGCACAAATTCTTCGTTTTCTTGACATAATTTCAGTTTCAGAGGTATTATTGGAAATGATTTATTATAGAAAATTTACATTTTACTAGTTCTTTAATTATTTTGTTTCCATTTTTTCCTGTGTGTTATTTCCTGCTTGCAAAAAGGTCTGAATTTATTCATAAAATGTAAATATTTTTTCGACATTTTACAACAAGCAGATAACACACAATTAAAATTACGTACAAAATTATTATACAACTCGTAAAATGTAAATTTTATATGAAGAATTCCCGCGAAATAGATGCAGCCAAACCTTAACACAGCTTGGCCGTACTAAGGTTCATTGTGCATTATACTCAGGTTAGGAACAAAGCTATATTTCTTATGGGACAGTTAGACATAAGGAAAATTTTTGCCGCTAGGTGCGCAGTGTTCCAAAGAGGTCACTTTTTATTAAAATTTTAAACTACGTGAATAATGGAAGAGAAAGAGTTTACTTACTTACGAAGTTATTTTATATTTGATTTATGATTATTGCAATTATCTTGTTTTTTTTNGAAGAGAAAGAGTTTACTTACTTACGAAGTTATTTTATATTTGATTTATGATTATTGCAATTATCTTGTTTTTTTTAAACTTAGAAAATAGAGAATATGCGATGCACATGCGACACTAGCGCTTACTTAATGGCGAAAATTTCCNTTTTTTTTAAACTTAGAAAATAGAGAATATGCGATGCACATGCGACACTAGCGCTTACTTAATGGCGAAAATTTCCCCTTTGCGAAACTTGTAACATTGAACTTCCCAACCTATAGTAGAAGTAACCTTAACCAAGTGTAGAAAATCACACTGAAGGGACAACGCGCCGCATTCGAGCGCATTCAGTTAACAATATTTCGCACAAGAATTATTTCTTACTAGGTATTACCAAAACGGATATTTTTGCTGATATTAATTACAAATTAAATATTATAATTTATGGATAAAATATAAATACAATTTCAATTTAACCGAAGGATTGGTACTTTTACGTTAACAGAAGTGTTAAAACGCTTGTGATACATATCATAACCAAACACGTCATGCATGGGGTGATTTTTCAAAAGTTTGATTAATTTGATTCAAAAGGTGTGAAGAAATCGCGAATATACTACACCTNATGCATGGGGTGATTTTTCAAAAGTTTGATTAATTTGATTCAAAAGGTGTGAAGAAATCGCGAATATACTACACCTGGCCACGTAAAAGAAAATATATGCTTTTCACGGTAAAATGATCACTTTCGAGGCCCTAGTTACTTTTTTCCTTTTGAACCATTTTTTTTTTATCCTTGCATCCCATTTTCAAATAAATATCGCCATGTAAGTATATTCCACCGCACTCTGACGTTAACGTCAAAGACTAAAATAAAATATATTTATTGACTATTGGCACGGTTCTTGTTTCCTTATGGATTGGTCATTGGCTCAGAGTTCGCCTGGGCGTGTCTAATAAACTGTCATCGAATTGCAAACAAGTATTATACGAAATGAGAGGGCTTTGAGAAGTGCTCACTTTACCGTGCGTAATGAAAGGCAGTGAGAGTACTGACGGGCTGATGAAGACGCGGTTGGAGGCCCGCGCTTCGTCGATGGCGGAGCGCATGAGGCGGTTCAGGTCGCCGGCGCGCAGCTGGACGTCGCCCCCTAGCGCGCGGCACTTCTCCACCTTGATGGCGGGCGCCTCGCTCGGCATGATTATGGTGACCGGCACGCCCAGCAGCCGGCCGTGGTAGCTGAGGCCGAGCGCGTGGTTGCCCGCCGAGCACGTCACCACCCCCGCCTTCTTCTGCTCCTCCGTCAGCTTGAGCAGCGCGTTCCTGGCGCCGCGCTCCTTGAAGCTGTTGCCAACACACGACGACGGTGAGTGAGTGAGGAGACTTGGGCGGCTCTCGACGACGAGGTCTCGAGAGCCGGTGAGGGTGATCGGGGCGAGTGTGGGAGGGCGGGAGACCCTCGAGGAAACCCGCTCACCGTGCGTAAATCCGGGTAGCGACCCCGCCGGGAATCCAACCCGGTTCGCCTTTGTAGGAGACGAGCGCTCTACTCGCTACTTCACCACACCCCCCCCCCNGCATGGTTTGCGGATTTTAAATTTTTTCTGTCTAAAAGCAACGAACAACAACGGCATCCACTCACCACACCACGAAGAGGACAGAACTGCTGATAACAAGGGTGTCTTTCCTACTACCGGAGAACTTCGCCACTTGGAATTGCACTTATCTGAAGGTAATTTGCGACCTGCGATGACCGCGACAAATCAGTTTGACGCCTTTTGAAATGACAGATTTAATGAGCTTCAAACTTCCAGGATAAAATTGTGTTATTACTGATAGAGAACTAGTTTTTTTCCAGATCTCACACACATACAAATGCACGGTTTATTATTACATAATTTTGTTTGTTTAGTTACTAATTTTTGTTCTCACTAGCTTTCAAAAAAANACAAATGCACGGTTTATTATTACATAATTTTGTTTGTTTAGTTACTAATTTTTGTTCTCACTAGCTTTCAAAAAAAATGTTTTATATCTGAACGTATGTGTGCCCTTTGTTTAGTAACGTTGTAATCCGATGTAATGTTAATGTTAAAATACTAAAATTATGAAGCTCTAAATTCCAAATATAAGTTTAATATGCATAAGCTCNCGATGTAATGTTAATGTTAAAATACTAAAATTATGAAGCTCTAAATTCCAAATATAAGTTTAATATGCATAAGCTCTAATCTTCAATGGTTCCGCCTACACAGTAAAATATTTCTGTCCCAGACCATAATTCCTGTCGTGGGGAAAGTGTGCCACTCTATTGGGCTTCTGGTGTTCGCCAGGGGACCCTGCGCACCTGATGAGATAATCGTTAAGTCCCAATAACGAAGCGAAGTTCATCACTAAACATCACACATCGCTAGTCCGTGGCATTCCACATTGCTCTGGCCTGAAAAACACTGTAAACAGGGGCGTTGCTGTTGAAGAATTGATGGCAGCGCACGTAATGAGAGCTGGGACCGCATATTCGAGGTGTCGGAAAATGCTTCACGGGCACACAGGAACCCTAACACTGGCCAGTATCGTGGACTGGATCGCCATACGGTCCCTCCGCGCCCGGTACACGATCCGTCGATCCTCTCGACTGATAGTCGATTCTCTCGACTGATAGTCGACCTCGTTCATCCTGAGCTGGTCCTCCGTGTGTGGAGACCTTCACGTTTTGCGCATTACGAACGATCCCTACGGTTCTCAGCCAAATTATGAGTCCTCGTCCGAAGTACGCCAGGTGCGCAAAGCGACTTCCTTGGAGTCTTCCCGGCATTATTATTATTCACTCCGTATGCTTTCTTGGTATCGTCTGGTGTTCCTCGCGATAATGAGGCTTCGACTGCACGCCAGTGTCTACGACCGCTGGTCGGTGCTTGCAACGCCGCTGCCGGGTGTGCGGCCAAATGTAAACGCGCCAACACGGGACCACGTGCATACCAGACCGTGCCCTCGCTATTTAAGTCGTTTCGGCTGTTGCGTGGTTTTTTCGCGGTGCGCTATTTTTTANTGCATACCAGACCGTGCCCTCGCTATTTAAGTCGTTTCGGCTGTTGCGTGGTTTTTTCGCGGTGCGCTATTTTTTATTGTCCCGCAGTGTATTTCGCGGGATCCCTCAGGGTGACTCAGACACGCGCACCACGTGCCTCGTCATTGCGCACGTGGCAATCAACTGGGGTGCAGTCTTCCGGTCCGCAACTCGACCTTGAGCGCTGGCCTACTCCTCGCCGTGATCACAAAGCCAAAGGTGTGCTGTGCTACACGGCCCTATGCTATTTAAGTATTATTAACCAGAATTTTCGTACATTAAAAATGACTGATAAGCCTCCTGTTTTAGCAGTTTTATATATGTGTGTATGTATGTAATGGAAACTACTCTTCGGACGTGAAAGTTTATTAAGGCGGTCTTCAACCTGGAGCTATTTTGGCATTTGAGCCTCAGAAGAGCGGTAGCGATAAGGGCGACACTGAAACGCACGTCATATGCCTCATCACGCCAACGCGCAAGCCTCTGATCTGGTGTGCAGTGTTCTCGTTGCATTGGTTATACCTGTGGGACTTTAAGCGGTGTCCCAATAATTTTGTTGATGGTACGTCTACAGCAAAGTTCAATACATGCTCCTTTCGTTGTTCCGCACGTGCCCTGTTAGTATGCTATAGCAGTTTGTAAAAGCCTTTTTAAATGATTTTGGAGGGCTCCGAAATATTTATAAAATGTGTCATATTACACTGGTACTCTCGTACCATTCCGTCCTTGTCTGAGATATGTTTTCTTCTCGTAGGTAAACATATCGGGGACACGTTTTAAAAGTTTCATTAAAAAAAAAAGGACCTGTTACAAACATGCAACGCAGTGCCGGGTAGGCGACCGCCTTAAATTCTGACTAAGCAGACATCACTCAAAAGTATTGGGCAGTTTTTGGATTGAAAGCTCTTTTTTACTGAAACTCTACTCGCAGTCTAGCGGCAGGGCAGCCTTAGGAAAAACATCCGCGACGTATGGGTTTCCTCAGCATTGTCTCAACAGTTCAATGGGAGGACTGGAGGAAGAAACAAAACGAGGCGCCATGTTGGACAGCTTGCAGGACTTTTATTCGTTAGGGCAGGCGTAATACTGTGCAAATAAAAATTAATTTTACGGTAGAAAAATCTGTAAAATACGATTATAAAATAGCTACAATTACGTAAGATTGGGGAATAGTACTCTACATTTAAAAGGCAATTCTACCCTTTACGCAAGGGTAATTTGCCTCCTTTATATGTAAGGGAATTTTATCTCAGTTTTTATTTACGGTGTAAGCTAGAATTTGTTTTCGAGACCCATGCCTCATAGCGAGCGCAAATGCACGCTGACTGGTCCAGTGTCAAACTGTCAAGTCACATTAATTTCACTTCGCGTAGACATACTTAAGTAGGGTTTTCGGGAGTCCCAACACCTCCCAATCGACGCCGAGTGTGGAATTCAGAGTTTATACATAATTTAATTGTAAATGAATTTCACTGCTAATTTTCACATACTACTATCACAACTAATTCGTATTTTAAAGTTTCTTAATTTTCATTCAACACCCTGAAGTCTAATATTGTCGACCACTTTCCCCACAACCTGTTACATGGGAGATGCGTGTCTACGTCACAGCGTTCCAAAAATGTTCGTTAATCTCTATCAAGAAGAAATGTCTTAAAAAAAAAAAAAAAAAATTGAAAACTGTATTTACTTTAATAGAATAATAATAATGGCGTGTGGGGAGCGCACCCAGGGCAAGGCAACACCCTCCGAGTGTGACGGTCTTTCCAGCTGGGACCCGTAGGTGACCGTCATCCCCAAGCATGACAGAAATGAAGTCCTAGAATGGAGCGGTGCTGGAATGCAAGAGCGGAGGAAACAGGAGTACCCCGAGAAAACCCACCGGCAAGCGGCATCGTCCAGCACCGTTCCCACATGCGAAGATCCGGGAGTGGGCCCGCCGGGGATCGAGCCCGGATCGCCGTGGTGGGAGGCGAGCGCCCTGGCCACTACGCCACCGTTGCCCCACTTCAAAAGAAATACTGGGCTCTTAATTTCATGGGTTATTTGTGTCAGTGTTCGCTCATGTAGCGAGGTGGTCGAACTAGTGATGGTTAGAAGTGAGGTGAAGTGAAGAGATTTGGGCGGCTCTTAACAGCGAGGTCTTGAGAGGCGATAAGGGAGACTGAGGTGAGTATGGAGCAGCGTCGGAATGAAAGGACGGGGGAAATGGGAGATCCCCGAGAAAACCCACCGACCAGCGGAATCGTCCGGCGATGGTTAAGAGAGACCAACATATCGCCATACCTCCGTTTGTAAGTAGCACCCATTGCGTTATCGCCTTAACTTTAACTTTATACTAATTCATATATTTTCATATTCAGCGTGTTTTTTCTTTCTTTTTCCGCGGTCGGATTTATGTTGCAAAGTAACTTCCTTTTTTTTTTATTCGCACTGGAATTTCCTGCAAAACAGGTTTCAGTTATCCATTTAAATTTAAATTATTAAGGAAAAAAACGTTTAGATGCGTAACAGGAAAGGGTGCTTGGGTTTAAAACATTTTTTGTAGAAGAGATGTATTTGCTAACGGTACTATCAGCGTGTGTGTGTGTGTGTGTGTGACCTTTCTAGAATCGCCCGACACAAAGTTACTTCAATGAATTCTTTCCAGCGCTTTCTTTTCAGTCAATTCAGAAGTTTTTATTTTATGACATCTGCGGTGCTCATGCGAATAAGGAATTCCAAAGAAGGGCAATTCTCCGCTACTTTGCGCTAGTAGCGAACTGCATTTTTACAGTACCTCAACTATGTTTTGAAAAATATTTACACAAGACATGACAGCTAATCTACGCAAGTCAAGGCTAAATGACAGAAGTTTCCTCACCTGCCCGTGTAATGCTTGGTCTCGTCCTTGATGTAGAGCTGCATGCACAGGTCGTTACAAAGTTTAGAGAGCTGAAAATGAAACCAGCACGTCAAAAAATGGTTTCCACGTGGAAAATTAACACATTAACTACTAGTGACAGTGTTGTAAACTGAAGGATCAAGAAAAGAAAGCAGATTTGTGTTTAATGTCAAGTAAATAATTTATTTGATATTGGTTCGACTAAAGTGTGAAACTAGGACTCATACTACGTGTTGAAAATTCAGTAAACCAAAGTGCACAACTAAGCAGTATACATAAACTAAGTAATGAAACCTTTAAACCATCTCCAATGTTATTTATTTCCTCCTTGTTAAATATGACTCATGCGGTGTTACGCCGCCGATAAAATAGTTAATTTAAAGATATAGAGTGATATTTTTTTTCAAATAGAAACTATTATAAGTGTTGTAGCAGAATTTTTTTAATATAAAAGTTTATCTCGGGGTTTTCCCATTTTCATTTTTGTAGTACACTGAAATGTTGATCGTTCAGTAGCTGTTTCCTTTGTCACACACAAAGTATGTCTCTTTTTGTACGCAAAAATAAAATATCAAAGCAATTTATTGTGCCTACACGAAAAATTAATCGGATTGTCGTCATGAATCTAGGACATTTGGCAACTTTGAGCCAAATAGTAAGTGAGGTCTGGGCGGCGCTTGAGAACTGACGCATTTATCGCCGATGGCAGTGAAGAGAAGTGAAGATAGAGCAGCGTCGGAATGCAACGATAGGGAAACAGGAATACCCCGAGAAAACCCACCGGACGGTGGTAGCACCTTCCGCGTTGCACACATGGGAAAATCCGGGCTTGGCCTCGCCGGCGATCGAACCCGGTTCACCGTGATGGGAGGCGAGAAGTCTGACCACAGTGAGAACGGTGGGCTCCTTGAACCGAATGTTATTACTGGATTTTGGTTATAGCCCACTCATGGTTATTCCCAACTTCCCTGAAGCCGTGCTAAAGTCCTACTTTCCGGTCATTCCTCAGCCTCACCCCAACAAAGCTTAACCGAGTCTGGAAAATTTCACCAAAGGGACTACGCATCGCATTCGTGCGCACTCACTGCAATCATATTTGGCAGAAAAACTATTTCTTACTAGGCATTACCAATATGCCTATTTTGTCTCTGTTTTTATTCATATTAATTACAAATAAAATCTTATAATTTATACAAAAAATTAAAATTAAATTTAACTAAACATAAAGTACTTTTTATGTTTACACAAGAGAGACGTGACATTTTTAGGAAACAACCAGACACGGCGTACGTGGGGCGAATTTTAAAAGTTATGTTTCAAAAAGTGTGAAGAAAAAAAATCGCGAATAGACTTTGTGTGTACACTTGACTGGGAGTTTTTCCTCTTACGTTACACGGCGTCTTGGCCACCTGGGGCCTGATCCTCTTGTAAGCTTCCTCGATGTCTGTGAACAGAAGCTTCTGGTGGTCTGGGTCGGCGGCCGACGGGACTTGGGACATCTGGACCACAGGGGACGCCTCGGTGGCGACGGCAGGACCGACGCAGCAGCAGCGATGCGACTGGAGGCAACACGTGACAAAATTAACTGCACGTTTACCATGTGCATCTGTCACTACGAAAAAAAATAAATCCCTGGTATATATAGTCTGTTCGCGGTTACTTCCAGCTTTCCTGAAGCCCTGCTTAAATCCTACCTTCAGATATCCCTCCGCCTCANGATATCCCTCCGCCTCATGCTAGTATAGAAAATCACACTAAAGGGACAACGCACCGCATTCGTGGGCACTCAGTGTAGTAATATTCTGCAAAGACGCATTTCTTACTAGTCATCACCAACACATATATTTTCTTAATTTTTTTTATATTAANTACCAACACATTTATTTTCTTAATTTTTTTTTGTATTAACTATAAATAAAATATTATGATTTAGAGATAAAAAAACGTTTCATTTAACTAAAAGAAAGTTATTTTTTATGTTAACACACGTATAAAACGCATGAGTTACGAGGCATATTTAGGAAACCACCAAACACGTAATACAGAGGTTTGATTCACAAAGTGTGAAGAAACCGTGAATAGACTACAGGCTGTTTTGAAATCAACGTTTGAAAAATGCCACTGCCATTACCTGCATGTATTTTCACAGGCACGCCGACTGGCACGCGCCCAGTAGAGTTGGTAACGACGGAAGGAAAGTAGTTCCATGTCCTAACGTTGAATTTTAAGTGCTAGGTAAACATTTGTGAAAACTCAAATATTTTCTTTTGCTTTTTGGTTTTTTTTAGTGCATATGTAAGTGTCAGAATAGTCAAATTACTAAAGTATTTACTTACATAATTTCGCAGTTTCGCGTGATGATTACGTGGACTTGTTCATTTTATGTGGGGTGGAAGAATACNTATTTACTTACATAATTTCGCAGTTTCGCGTGATGATTACGTGGACTTGTTCATTTTATGTGGGGTGGAAGAATACAAATTGTGCTTACAAGTAGATCTCAAGTATGACTTTCGAAAGTACTCAGTTTACCATGAACACCCTTTACCAATAATTACCTAATCCCACGACATCTATACCTAATATCTGATGCCTATCTGTTTTAACAGTATTTTGTTACCAGATTATGCCCCTATGGATCTGACCGACTCGGAGACAAACACGTGGACTTACAACTCGACGTTAAAAATTTTCACATTTGAAGGAGGACCCACGAGCTGAGTGCAAACGTGCAATGGGTTCTTGGCCAAGTCGAACAATGAATAACATTCAGTTTTGCTTGGCCAAGCCGAAAATGCATACAATGAACAACATTCGGATTTCACCTGTGTGTGACAGTCTTATTCTGCCCCCACAGTGCAATATATATATATATGTTTCTTCGAAAGAAGATAAAATATTTTTGTATTGTCCCGATTTTCAGTACAGGCTTTTGATCCCGTGCATTTCTTGACTAATATAGATATTTTCGGTTTACAGAAAATCATTGATAGGACGTGTGTTAATAAGGCTTTAGGCTATGAAGGCCAAGGCTCGTACATGTGTAGCCTTATTTATACACCAACTATACGCGCGTCTTCACCCTTCCGAATTTGGATCTGTAATCGACTTAATATGTGGTTCGCACATTAATTTTTTATCATCGAATAAACCCAAAAGCTCTCTTCCTTTTTGAAGTACATGTTATTTCATAATGATATCAGCATAAACATAACGCCAGACGAAATTTCTCAAACTCTACCGTGTTTGGTTCGTGGCGGCAGCAACAAACAAATTCTTTCGACGTCCTTATATTACCGAATATTGCCATTGCTTATAAATATTTTACTGGGTNCGGCAGCAACAAACAAATTCTTTCGACGTCCTTATATTACCGAATATTGCCATTGCTTATAAATATTTTACTGGGAGATGTGAATTCTATTTTCTTGTTTTTTCCATATAGCTTGTTTTGCAGATATTTTGCAAGTCTTTGTTTATTGTTTGCTCGGCTGCACTGAATAGCATTACCAATTTCAGATTCATCCCCGAATCGCACCAAACGGAACTTGCTACAGGAAACTTATTTGGTGCAAATCTGCGCAACTCCGCTTCGGGGCGGACGAGCGACAGCGAGTGCGGAGGACGGCATTTAAACTACCTGCTTCTTAAGAAGCAGTTTCAGTTGAGTTGAGTTGAGAGATTTGGGCGGCTCTTAACAACGAGGTCTTGAGAGCCGATTAACACTTCGAAAAAATTCGAAAACTAGTTTTTATGCATTTATTTTTGTAGAATTTTGAAACAAGAACCACGTCAGCATCTCTTAAGTTTTAAGATATATTGAAGATTCGGCGGAAAAAAATGTCACCCCTTTCAATTTTTTACGTGTTAAATTTTTAAAAAAATCTTTAAATTTTTTTGTGCATTTGCAATTGTAATTGTATTTTAAGGCAAACTGTTCTGCGACATCACATTTGGTTTAAAAGATAATGAAGAATCCGTACAAACACATTTTTTACCCATTTTCACCCCTTTAATGGCCGCATTTTGAAAAATAAATTCTAGTGGGTGCTAATGCCGTAAAAAAAATGTCATGTTTATGTTTGATCTGTACATTGATGACAGCACTTTCTTTTATATATGTATAATACCTTTTACTATGTATATTTTCTCATTTTCTCGTTTACTTAAATGCTTATNAGCACTTTCTTTTATATATGTATAATACCTTTTACTATGTATATTTTCTCATTTTCTCGTTTACTTAAATGCTTATTTTATCATGGAAACACAATAAATATAATGTACATAATCTGACAAATCCCAAATAAAATTGACTTGGATGTATGAAGGATGCTAAAATAAACTAAACTAAACTAAAGAGATAACTGAAAATAATATAAGCATTCACGGCTGAAGTGTAATCTGAAAACACAACCTTCCCATTCTTTATACGACCTTTAAAACAACCGTCGTCTAATGAAAATCTAGTTGATTGTTAGTATATATTTATTTAAATAACCCAGCACTTATTATGATTACACATATTTGCAATTTCCATCATATTTAAGTGGCATTGTTCTACGACTGATGTCACTAGAGGCACGTCAAAATAGTAAATGCTGTAAATGCTAAATATATGCTAAAATGTTTAATAAGTGCTATAATTTGCTAAATTTAAGAATGAAAACCCCTCATATAGGATGACTCCAAAAATTAGAGATCCTAAAGTAAAATTACCTCAACTAAACGTTTTTTCAACTCAAGTTGCCTTTCAATATATAAGACCTGTAATGTAATTCATCAAATACAAGCTGTCCCAAATTAAGACGCGCTTAAATTCAATATGCCCAAAAAGTTACTTGGAAATAATAACCTGAAAATGACTATAAAATAACACGCCTCTAAAATAACCACAAAATTAGACAACATTCCTCCCATCCAGATAGAAATGGTTATGAAAGAAAAATATAATTTCCTGTTTTACTTTGGTATAGGAAAACAGAACTTCAAAATATGTGGGAATGTATTTTAGCTGTTTGTTTTTAATTTGAATAAATATTTAAAATATTTTTGTACGTAGTATTGACATGAAAAAAAATTATAGTGCTTAATTTTTTATATATATATATATATATATATAGTAGAATATAGTTTAACATTTTTTACTCTGAAAAAGCACTATAACTATTTTAATGTCAATACGTATAAGAATATTTGAAATATTTATTAAAATTAAAAACAGACAGGTAATATATATAACCTGTTGGTTTTAAACAAATTTTATAGCAAAAACTTGCTCACAGTAGACTGCATATATGATTGTTATACAATTTGTTAGTAAAATTTGTATAGTGTGCTACACTTCAGATACAGTAAAAGAAATGGAAGCCACATTTCCTTCCTTGCGTATGTTTTTCTAATTATGAAGCCCTGCCAGTTATTTCTGACTTAAGAGTTTCTGAAATGCCTTGTACACTAATGAAATACACATCCTATGTAATGCATTAATATGAATTATTACACTAAGCAAATATTACTGACTGCAATTTCTAAGTGGANAATACACATCCTATGTAATGCATTAATATGAATTATTACACTAAGCAAATATTACTGACTGCAATTTCTAAGTGGAAATATATCAGCCAACTGAAAATTATTAGGGAAACAATTGATATAATTTGTTACTGTTTATCATTTAAATATGCTACAAAATGCTAAAAATCCGTTTTCAAAATGTCATAAAATGCTAAAAAAATCTCATCTCAAAGTGCTACAAGATGCTTATCAAGATGCTATTTTCACGTATTTCTTGTTATCAGTGAGTGTCTCATACCATAATAAATCCCTCCACTCCAAAGGTGGACCTTATTACCACTCATAAAATAACCTAGTTAAGTTGAAGTTCTTTGTAGATAGGTGACAGAAGAGTAAATAAAGATTTCTAACTACCTAGCATCACTTACATTCGCTCGAACNAAGTTCTTTGTAGATAGGTGACAGAAGAGTAAATAAAGATTTCTAACTACCTAGCATCACTTACATTCGCTCGAACATCTCCATTACCCCGATAGCATAAATGGTTTCATTAAAGCTTGAATCAAGCTTGTCACAAGCATACAAGCTTGTAGCAGGTTTGTTGTGCAAGCCAGAAGAGCTTGAATCAGGGTTCTGCTACAATGGGCTGATGCAGACCGTAGTGCCGATCGTCGCTATCTGCGTGCTACAATGAATGCTGATCCTCTACTGACAAGCGTAGTTCCATCGACGTGCTATAGGTGGCAGCGCAATCGCTTTATTTACGTTCGTTCTTTTTTTTTCCACGCACATTAGATCTATGAATGACGTCTTTGCCATTCAAGTAAACCGTACATTATTTTTATTACATATATTGTTACAGTATTTAACCATATTAACAAAATACTCGTTTTCTCGCCTTTATTTGTGCCTGCGCAACTCGACCTTGCATTTCATTGGTTCCTCCATCGACACGTATTTATTAATAGCGAATCACATACATCCTGTTGATTGGCTGCTGATTAGTGCAGAAATGCGTTGCCACTGCACTGCACTGCACTGCACGCCATCAGTCGAATGTAGCATTAGTTTCAAGTTTGAATCAAGCTAACTAGCCTTCAATGTCAATCTTGTATAAGCCTTATTGTAGGCACTCTTCCTGCAAGCTTGCCTTGGTAATCTTCAAATATAATTGAAGCTACCCGCAAGCTCGCCATTAGCAAGTAGGTGTCAGTAGTGAAAAATTTGGCTTGAATCAAACTTGAATAACACATGATATGACAAGCTTGCTCGGCAAAGCATATTCACGTCAAGTGGCAAGCTTGCCGCAAGCTTACATGCTATCTGGGTACTATATATAATCTTATCAATAGCATACATGCTTCGTACAAATAATTTTCTTACCTCACAGCCCTCCTTTCTTGCGCCTGCATTTTGTGAGTTTTGCCACATACTTAAAAATGTAATTTACTAACAATTTAGAATTTTGTATGNTTTCTTGCGCCTGCATTTTGTGAGTTTTGCCACATACTTAAAAATGTAATTTACTAACAATTTAGAATTTTGTATGTTCTGTAACTGTATGTAGTATGTAAATAAAAAAAACAGTGTTAATGGCCAGGGAGCATACAAGCTGTATGAAAGTTTAATAAATCCAAAGAGAATGTACACCTTCGGGAAGAGGGAAAACTTGAGCTCATTCGGTTCAGACAGTTGGCTACACAACGCTCTTGCTCCTGCAGTAACTAAGGCGAAATGCACAATTATTCTTTACAGTAGTCACATGAATTCTCTTGTGAAACATAATTTTATTTTGTTAGTTTGCTTAAACACTGAAGGTGACATGCACTGTGGTTATATTGTGACCATACATTGACTNCACAATTATTCTTTACAGTAGTCACATGAATTCTCTTGTGAAACATAATTTTATTTTGTTAGTTTGCTTAAACACTGAAGGTGACATGCACTGTGGTTATATTGTGACCATACATTGACTGGCCAAGCTCGTTGTTAATAAACAACATTGTCACCAAACTGAAAACATGATTATTATGTTGGTATGATTGGACTGTGTCCATTGCAGACCTTGAGTCTCAATAAAATAAAAATCTCACACTCACGGAACTCAGCAAGACAAAAAAAAAAAAAAACCTTTTACAACACCACAGACAGATAATTAGGAATAGCTGTTTCCTTGCCAATATAAAACAGATATATATATTTTTTCGTAGTTTTGTGTCCGCTCTGTGGGTTTATTTATTATTTTCTCCGGTTATTTTTGTGGNCAGATATATATATTTTTTCGTAGTTTTGTGTCCGCTCTGTGGGTTTATTTATTATTTTCTCCGGTTATTTTTGTGATTCCTGTGTTGTTCGTATTGTTAAATTATTTGGGTTCATAATATGACAAGCAATACTTTTTCCTGGCTTGTGTTTCACTGTGTTTTTGTCCTATTTTGTTTTGTGTGTTTTTAGTTTTTATTGTTCAGCTGTGTCCACTGATATTGTTTTTGCACCGTTTGTTCACTTGTGTCGNTTTTGTGTGTTTTTAGTTTTTATTGTTCAGCTGTGTCCACTGATATTGTTTTTGCACCGTTTGTTCACTTGTGTCGTGTTTTCGTTTTTTGTCAACGTGTTGTCCTTTTTTTTTGTTTGCTATTGTTGTCTGTCTTTTTTTTTTAGTAATATATGTATGTATATACACCGAAGAGCAAAAAAAAAAAACTGGTATAGGCGTGCGTATGCAAAAAACAGAGAACCAATCAGAGTAATGCGATGCGGTCGGCAGCTAGATCGGTTACTGCTGCTGNGCGTGCGTATGCAAAAAACAGAGAACCAATCAGAGTAATGCGATGCGGTCGGCAGCTAGATCGGTTACTGCTGCTGCAATGGCAAGTTATCAAGATTTAAGTGTGTTTGAACGTCTTGTTATAGTCGGCGCACGAGAGATGGGACATAGCATCTCCGAGGTAGCGATAACATTTGGATGTTCGCGTACGACCATTTGACGAGTGTACCGCGAATATCGGGAATCCGATAAAACATCACATCTTTGNTTCAGACATTAGTCGAGTCCATGCAACATCGTCTTGCGGCACTTCTGCGTGCTCGGAGGGGGCCTACGCGATATTAGACAGGTGTACCAGTTTTTTTGGCTCTTCAGTGTATATATATATATATATATATATACATATACATATATATACATATATATGTGTGTGTGTGTTTTCTATTGACAAGGAAATCTGTTTTCCTCATTTTCTTTCTGTGGTGCTGTAAGGTTTTTCTCGTATTTTGTCTTGCTGAGTTCTGTGAGTGTGCGATTTTTATTATATTTAGTTTCATGGTCAGCAATGGACACAGTCCAATCATACAAACACAATAACATGAACTCATCATTGCCATTAAACTTCAAAGATGATAACATAATACCCCATCCTACAACTTACAAACCTAAGACCTCTTACTTTGGCTATGCCCAAACATTACATAACATCTATGTCTATCTCATGGCCAGTCAACCAAGTGCAGGTGAAACAAGGCATGTGATCGCCTCACACCATCACTGATATAGCATCTAGTGCGATGTGAGCACAGTATTTTATTGTATGCCCAATTATACTGTTAAAAAGTAAGACGAGGCGAGATGACAGAATATCAGCAGCCCAGAAAAGCACAGCAACTATGGATGATAATGTGGGTGATGTTGGGTTTTCTACACTCAACTTCTGCTGTTTATCAGTTATAAAATATTAAAAAATTAAATTGTAGCATAACAAACAAGTTTTGTGCTTATCAGAGACGATATCGATTTAGCACTTTTGGGTTTTTTCGCCTCCAAATTGCTAAAAATGGGCGCTCCTTACAAATACACCGGTCCTTTTAAAGCCAATCCCATACTTCAAGAACCTTAGGGGCAAGAGGGGTTCACCTTGTAGTGCTCGGTTTATTCGCGAAGTGTGAGACGGCCTGTCTCGTATCTTAAGTCCAGCCAGGGCCTTTGGAGAGACACTGGCTGAAGAATTCTTCCTCAAGTTATACTAAATAACGATGGAAGTCAGCTTGCTGGCCACTAGTGATGCACCCTGAGCTCATATTGTTAGGTGGAATACCACACAATTCTTTTCTAACCTCATGGCGAGTTATAAGTTGGGTCTCAACTTACAATTCGAAGGATAACTTACAATGAAGTCCAGTTGGGGTTTTTTTTTCAGGGCTTAACAGCAAGTTATTTAGCACTGGTTGGGGTGACATTATATGAAGATGTAACAGCGACAGAATGCAGAGGTGGGGGAAACAGGATTACCCCGAGAAAATTCGTCAACGAACGACAAAATCTGCTATGTTTCCCATATGCGAAAATTGGGGTGACCCCGCTCTGGTAAGAGCAAGAAACCGGCTGATGTATCCTTGTCTGGGAAACACTGCCATAATTTCAATAACTATGATAAGAAGGAATAAGATAATGGTATAAATTATCAGCATTTAGGTATGGAAGTGGATCACGGAGTTTATTTCACAAATAGCCCAAGTTTTAGTGGGCGATTTCAATAGAACTAGGCAGAGTCGATCATCATTATAGCTTTCCACTGACTGAACTACAGTGATACTCGATGGCAGCAGCGGAGATTGAGAGACCTTTAAGGGAGGATAAGCTAGACCTGGTTTTCATCCAGTACCCATAGAATGTGAGAAACCGATTATATGTGGAGAGATTCAAATGCCAACAATGTAGATTGAAAACACTGCATATACCATTTTAATAATTGTGTCTCATGTCCCCTTTGTGTATACACAGATGTTTTTTGGTGAGCTAGAAATGTTTGTTTGGATCTGGTATTCTCGAAGTTTGTTTTTATAGACATCCTCACAACAGTACAGTGACTGGTGTTAATTATCTTAGTCAAATAGATTCAAGAGGCATTATATGTTGGAAGACTTTTGCAATTAATGAACTTGTTGCTACTAATAATTGCTATTTCTCCTAATCCAGTTTTGTATTCTCGGCATAGGCTTAAGTTTGAGCTGGGAGATGCGATTTGGATTTTTAGGAAGTTGGTTGTACGAGTGATGATGTTCGTGTATTAGGTCACGTACAGTATGTGTATTGTGCTTAATAAAGTGTATTATGTAACAAGTGGTTTTATTTCTCCACCCCAGATCGCTTTAACACTTCCGGAAACAGGATTGACCTTGAACGTCAGTTGCAAGTTGGGACGTGCAGCACTGCTCCCGGAAGTTCTCACGGATGTTGTTATAAGTTTGCCCGGAAGTCCTTCCGTTGATAATTTAACCTTCCTCTTATGGGTATAAATTCACTCGGTAACTAGCACATCATTATCTTACAACAACCCATATCGATTAACTGTGGACTCGGTAAAAACAGCTTGGCAGACGATTTCCCAGGGACATATCAATGATATGTTTGATTTCATGCCACAGCATGCAGCAGCTCTTATTTCAACTCGTGGAATCTTCACAACAGACTGATAGTTTGCCATTAATGTTGCTGCATTGGTCTTAAAATAAAACAATGTGTTTATAATACTATTAATAATTTGTGTAATACACTTACTACCATTCTGATGCTTCCTCCACGAGTACACTTGCTGGAGACATGCCTGCCAATCTTGAATGAAGTAAAAGGGCTTTTCTTGTAGATGACGTAGAGATAAGTAAGTAACAGCTGTGGGAACTGTACAGCTAAAGTACTCACATTCAGATAAAGGTCGAGACATGCATGCTTATTTCTTGTTGGAAAGGAAAGTTGTGAAAGTGGCTGTTAGTAGGACATTACTTCTCTCAGTATTTGATGGGTAGCAGCAATTTTAATACAACTTTTTTTTTTTTTGGGATTTAACCTTGTTGACTCCTCTTTTTGCTGCTAGCATTATTGAATAAACTGAATAGCACACCCTAACAGAACACCTTAAAACTGAAGATGTATGACTCGGCTTTGAGAAAGAAGCCAGTTCCTGAGATCCAATCTAGAGAGATTTGAAGAAAGTTTCGAGGTTCAAGGCTACTTGTTCGAAATAGGCGGAGTTCATTGTTAAGATAGGAAAGAAGTTGATTATGATATGTGTTTCGAGTCGAAGGAAAAATTAAGAACTAGTGTTTGGATCAATATGTTGGATAGTCCTACAAACGAGACAGAAAAGGGTGTTGGGATGGCCCTTTTATTGAGCCCTTATAGTGTTTACGAGAGAGGGTATTGCAGCTCCCTTAAGGATTTGTAGATGAATAAATATCCTGAGACAAAGGGCAGGGGTTCAGATGTCGAGAGCTACTAATTTGCAGGAGAAATGGAAAGTTCAGAAGTAGAAAATTGATAACTCAATTGTGCTGTCCACTCTGCAAAATCTGGCAGTTGAATAGGAAAGAAGTTATGCAGAACCACCGATTCCTACGGTATCTCGAAAGCGTAGTTCTACATTTGAGTATCGGAGACAGGACTCATAGGTTGACATCTTTTGTTGAGAAGTCAGTTCAGAATGCAGTGATACATATTTTTCTGAGGTAGATGGAGGAAGCCAGTGTACGATTTATTTTTCCCATCTAGACTCTGCCGATTTTGTTATTCGACCAGAACATTCTTATGATTCATTCAGAAGAATGGCTCGATCTTCAGGGTATTATGGAAAAAGAGGTTTAGTTTTTTTTAACTGTTCTTTAAGGATGCAGCTTGGACCTCTGGCAGAAGGAGGATTAAACAAAAGAAACCATTTTATATTTATTGTACGATAAGATATTGACATTTTGAAGGCCTGGATTACCTATATTTGACAAATTCCTGACTGCGACAAAAGGTGAATATATAGCATGTTCTAAAGGTTCGGAGGTGCTCTACATGGATAAGCTTTAGGAGGAGAAAATACTTCAGAATGGAATGATAATGGAATGAGATCACCTTTGTTTGGCGAAGGGCGGTAATGCAGAGCTGGAAAGTTGTCTCACGTGCCAGCTCTAATGTTCAGGCCCACTTTTTCTGTCAGGGAGACCGACCAGAAAAAGTGTGTTTTTGTTAATAAAGTTCGCAGGCTTTCACGGCCATTGTCTGAAAAATTTAGGCTTCTGGGTAGTAGCCGCAGCACTGTCGTTTTCCTTCCCGATGTTTCGGAAGACATTGCAGCCTCCATCTTCGCCCTGAAGATGGAGTCTGCAATGTCTTCCGAAACGTCGGTAGGGAAAACGACAGTGACGCGGTTACTACCCAGAAGCCTAGATTTTGCACCGTGCTTTTGTGTTAGCATATGATCCTGGACAGCACAGCAGATTCCAAAACAGTATTTTCCCAGAGAGCAGTACAACTTAATTTGAAGGGCATTTGCTAGTATAGAAACTTAACTTCTAGGGTAGGCAAAGTGGTGCTCCTGGGTCGATGCCAACAACTGGAGTTGACACAAAAAAGATAAATTTGAGGGAGTAAAGATCGAGTGTCTTGATCTTCTTCGGAACAGATGATTGAAGTGAGAGGAGCTGGAAGTCGGGGTGACATGATCCACTACTTACAAAAAGTAGGCTCGAAAAAATTGGTTTAGCATAACTTATACTTGGCTACATGCACACATACATAGACCACACACAGAGAGTGAAAACGTTCCTGTATGGAAACAAATTAGTTCAGCAGCCTGTTTGGTGCCGTGAATTAACATGGGAATGGTCAATGGACAAGAAAATAATGACATATCTGTTTCGTAAAAGGAGCATTAATCTCTTCATAGCGGAAAAGAATGATCACAGTAAGGATTATGTTTGAGAATATAATGTACAGTTACGAAATTCTCCCCCAGAGTAGGCCTATGTGAGTCAGGAGTGGATGAAGACTTATGTTTGTTTTGTACGAGGGGGGAGGGAGGTCATTTTCGTTTAATGTAGGTGTATGAGAGGGGGAACTATCATCACAATTTTAGGAACTTAATAAGATAAAATCAATCTGTAAACAAAACCAATTCTGATAGTTTTGATTTCAGTTCTATTACATTTACTGGACAGTTTCATAGTGATGGTTTTGCTGAAGGACGGAGAGAGGGGATTTCCCTCGTTACCCAACACCAGATATGCTGTTGGTGTGATTTTTGTACCGAAGGGTGATGAGGCATAGCGTACAGACAAAAAAAAGTTTGTTTCAGTGTCTCACAAATCTCCTCCGAACGAAACTAAGAACAAATTAAGCATTTATTATACTTTAACGCCCTGTTGTCTGANGGTCATTTTCGTTTAATGTAGGTGTATGAGAGGGGGAACTATCATCACAATTTTAGGAACTTAATAAGATAAAATCAATCTGTAAACAAAACCAATTCTGATAGTTTTGATTTCAGTTCTATTACATTTACTGGACAGTTTCATAGTGATGGTTTTGCTGAAGGACGGAGAGAGGGGATTTCCCTCGTGACCCAACACCAGATATGCTGTTGGTGTGATTTTTGTACCGAAGGGTGATGAGGCATAGCGTACAGACAAAAAAAAGTTTGTTTCGGTGTCTCACAAATCTCCTCCGAACGAAACTAAGAACAAATTAAGCATTTATTATACTTTAACGCCCTGTTGTCTGATCCTTGAGTGCAGATTTAATGGGATTATATTCAACTGTTTTGGGAAGCAACTGGATTGACGAGATTAATTAAATACTTCGGTGAGTTTCACATTTTCATTGTTTCAACATTTTTCTTGGCACAAAAAGCTGTGGTTAAGTCATCTACGAAGAAAAGTTTATTTACGACTGGTATATTTATTCGTTAGCGATAACAGTTGGCTAACATTGATCGTTACTGCGCAAGGTCGACGCATGTGATAGGTCAGCTAGCAACTGATGCCGTAGCCATAGCCACGGAGTTCGCTAGAAATCAACAACGTAAGAGGTGAATATTTTTTACACGCCTTCATTTGATACTGTGTGCTTAACGCATGAAGCAGCATATGTGTTTTTGCGATGTCGTGCCTGTCACGTGTTTATGTGTGTTTGTTTGGTATTTACTTCCCATTTTGCATTGATGACATCCAAAGACCGACCACTGTGCGTTTTAATAGCAAAATGGCGACGTTGTGTTAATCTGGCCCTTTGAATGTTTAGTTACAAGATACGAACATACTGGACACATACTAAATGTTGTTGTGGTGTGCAGGTAGAATGATATGTTTCTTGTGTACCCCTTCAAGTGGCTTCATATTTCTTAAATAAAGGTAGGAAGAAACTTCAAGTTAATAATTCATTAATAGGTTTAAGACTAAACTCATTACATTTTTCTCTCATTGCATGATTTATTTGTCTGTGTTAAAATGTTTACTCAAAATGATATCATTGTTCTGAAATAAGTGTGCCAGGAATTAAAAATTACAAAAATTATTTGAGGTTATGTTAAAAAACTAATATGACGTCATTTCGAAAAATAATATAACAGTCGGCTTGTTAGTTCGACATTTTTTAAAGTTTCCTCAGTAATTTATTTTGTTAACATCTAAAATGTAGTCCTCTTCATATTTTTATATGTAAATTAAAAATTGGCCATGGTGCTTTACAAGTTTTATTGATGTTATAACTGTTCCCTTTTTTCAGTATCTATATTGTCGAATACTGATTTTTGCTGTGCAAGTAAAACACCAAAATAAACTTATAATGATAGGGTCTTTTAGGGACTGGTGCTAAATGTAAAAAAAAAAATCCAATAAAGTTACCTATTGGTAGGGTTTTCAGAAGTTGGTCATTGGTTTTCCAAAATTGAAAATAATTGGTTTTATCTATGGAACTTGATAATGGGAAGGGTTGTTTATATTAGAGGCAGGCAACACAAATATTGCCAAATTTTTCACCAAGCCTAATTAGAAATGTACCCAGCATTTTTTATGAATAATTGGTTTCATTCATGGATTTTTTTTTATTCTTTCATTTGTTCCTTCCTTCCTCCATGCATCCATTTTGATTACAGATTGATCCCCTGGAGCAGAGCTCGAATTGGGGTTTTACAAAACAAAACTAGCCACTAATAACTAGAGTAACACAACAGGTGACGAATGTGGCAAAGCTGGTACATACAGTTAACAGAAAGGGTCAACTGAACAGGCGACGGTTACCTTGCACACATAATTGACAAACAAATTTCAAACAATAATGAATATAAAATTTTTTAGATACAACTAAGTACACTGAATAGAAAACCATGCATAGTTATACAGATTAATGGGAGTACACTCGCAAGAGTTAATTACGTAATGATCATAACTGCTGATAAAGTGNATGCATAGTTATACAGATTAATGGGAGTACACTCGCAAGAGTTAATTACGTAATGATCATAACTGCTGATAAAGTCGCAATACTGGTACATACAGATAGTAAAATAGGTCAACCAGCAAGGTGATAATTCAGTTCATCCATGCGTATTGAATACAACATTATACATATAGCATATTAAATACAACAAATCACCAGTACACTCTAAGTAAATATGTTTGAATCAACAAGACACAGTTACACTGACAAGAGCCCATTCCATAATAATCATAACTGCCGACAAAGTGGCAATACTGGTACATGCAGGTAAACAAAATGGGTCAACAAAACAAGCAACAAATTTGTACATGCACAAAAACTTAAACCTACAATAACTTACCTGTATGTATTAAATCACCAGACAGAGTTACTCTGATTAATATAATGATTTTAGTACTAGCCCGAAGATTTTGTTTTATATAGCCTAAACAATAATTCAATCCAATAGTGAATTTGAAATTTTTTTTCAAATTACATTCTAATATTGTGAATGATGATCTGTAAGGCTCTGACATTTGTGAAAGCAGATTCCGTCGCAATGTTTTCAAACAATTAAATAAGCCGAAAAAAATTTCACCAATTATAGTGTTAACAATCACAAGAGCCAATGCAGTACAATCATAACGTACAAATATATTATTATATAACATCTTTGTTAGTAAAGTAAAATGCCATCCCAAGATAGAATTTTGTAAAGTATTGCCTGTCTTAAGTACTTTTTCAATAGGGTTAAGAGAGCTTAAGACTTAATGCTGTCAGGTAATTTGTTATCGATTTGGCAACCATAAAAGGTGGAGACTTTTCTACCAAGTTCTATCTTAACTGAGTGTAAAATTTGTCATTAGCATGTCTTGTGACACCAATATTATTAAGATCCCTTGAAATTCTTGCGACTTTACCCATCCATCCTGTTATTGTCGTAAACACATGCCATAATGTCACCAACTATAAATCTATCAATAAAAAATGTAATTTTGTTTTATTCATTCACAAACACTTTTTGTACNATGCATAGTTATACAGATTAATGGGAGTACACTCGCAAGAGTTAATTACGTAATGATCATAACTGCTGATAAAGTGGCAATACTGGTACGTACAGATAGTAAAATAGGTCAACCAGCAAGGTGATTAATTCAGTTCATCCATGCATATTGAATACAACATTATATACATATAGCATATTAAATACAACAAATCACCAGTACACTTTAATTAAATGTGTTTGAATCAACAAGACACAGTTACACTGACAAGAGCCAACTCCATAATAATCATAACTGCCGATAAAGTCGCATTAGTGGTACATGCAGATAAACAAAATGTGTCAACAAAACAAGCAACAAATTCGTACATGCACAAAAACTTAAGCCTACAATAACTTACCAACATGTATTAAATCACCTGAAAAGAGTTACTCTGATTAATATAATGATTTTAGTACTAGCCCGAAGATTTTGTTTTATATAGCCTAAACAATAATTCAATCCAATAGTGAATTTGAAATTTTTTTTCAAATTACATTCTAATGATGTGAATGATGATCTGTAAGGCTCTGACATTTGTGAATGCAGATTCCGTCGCAATGTTTTCAAACAATTAAATAAGCCTAAAAAAATTTCACCAATTATAGTGTTAACAATCACAAGAGCCAATGCAGTACAATCATAACGTACAAATATATTATTATATAACATCTTTGTTAGTAAAGTAAAATGCCATCCCAAGATAAAATTTTGTAAAGTATTGCCTGTCTTAAGTACTTTTTCAATAGGGTTAAGAGGGCTTAAGACTTAATGCTGTCAGGTAATTTGTTATCGATTTGGCAACCATAAAAGGTGGAGACTTTTCTACCAAGTTCTATCTTAACTGAGTGTAAAATTTGTCATTAGCTTGTCTTGTGACACCGATATTATTAAGATCCCTTGAAATTCTTGCGACTTTACCCATCCATCCTGTTATTGTCGTAAACACATGCCATAAAGTCACCAACTATAAATCTANACTTTTTACTATTGTTATATAAAGAAATATACTGCTTGACTGTCTTTATGAGGTGAAATGGAATTCTGTCACTCAGTATGTCTCCACGATGGTCTTTCGAATGCCTCAGGACTCTTTATATAAAGACAGGCCAACAAGGTGTCTTTATGAACAAAAGTGGAAAGAAAATGGTCAACGTGTTGAGGTTAATTCTAGCAAATACGTTCCACAGAAAGAAAAACCTTTTTCAAAATGCCCCAAAAATTAGAAATAATATAATAATTCTATTATATTTCTTCAAAAATAAACTGTGCGTGGAATGTATTTGAGTATAAATTATAATTCGTTAGTGACACTCTCCAGAGCCCTTGGCTTTAACGTAACGACAAAATGACAGATTCGGCTATGGGTCAGTGCTGCTATCTCGTATGCTGAAAATAAACTAGGCCAATCTTTTATCCATAGAGAGAAGTACATTTATTTTAGAAATGTTATTCAAAAATGTATTAAGAAATTAATTTAATTTATAATTGAAAATTCACTGTAATAAAATGTGTGTTAATTTATAATTGAAAATTCACTGTAATAAAATGTGTGACACGTGACAGCCTGTAATAATGGAAAAAAATATAATTCAACCAACAGATTGTTGATTTCAGAACACAGCCTGCTGCATTGTCAAACCTACATCTTTGCACAAAGATATCAATAAAGATATGGCTAACACAATACCACATAAAGACGCTTGCTAGCAACTATCATTATGGCCCTCTTTATCATAAAGACAATCACGGCGACAGTCTATATAAGCAAGCTCAAGTTAGAGAATAGGGCCACTGTTCCTTCTGCGAACTAGCAATGACTAGAATGAATTCCATTTTTACAGGTTTCATTATTCCACTCCTAATTTTTAATGCAATTGAAGTTCTCAAACTTTTCAAGAGTATGATAGTTGTGCTTGTATTCATTTTGGAAACAGTAAGTAACACAAATGATGCAGCATCCCTAATAGCTTGTAATGCCTCCTTTTGTAAATTAAACTTTGTTGAGTAATGTTTGCACATAACCATCTTATACCATCAAATGCACTTTANAATGCCTCCTTTTGTAAATTAAACTTTGTTGAGTAATGTTTGCACATAACCATCTTATACCATCAAATGCACTTTTTCCAGAACCAGTTGCTAAAAAAAATTAATTGTCTTGTCATATTACAGGCTATTGGAAAGTCCATGCAGTTGGTGTCCGTTTTAAAGAGTGATGCTGCTCCATCAGATATATACACTTCTGTAGTGAACATTNAATGCCTCCTTTTGTAAATTAAACTTTGTTGAGTAATGTTTGCACATAACCATCTTATACCATCAAATGCACTTTATCCAGAACCAGTTGCTAAAAAAAATTAATTATCTTGTCATATTACAGGCTATTGAAAAGTCCATGCAGTTGGTGTCCGTTTTAAAGAGTGATGCTGCTCCATCAGATATATACACTTCTGTAGTGAACATTTGGTAGAAACACAACTTTTCCTCCCAGGTGAAACAGGATGGATTCCCAGCAGGGCTGCTCCTGGATTTTCGCATGCGGGAATTGTGGCGGACGATGCTGCAGGTCGACAGGTTTTCTCGGGGAACTCCCTTTCCCCCCGGCACTGCTCCGTACTCACCCCTCGTTCACCCTCATCAGCTCTCAAGACCTAGATAGCCGCCGAAATCTCTTCACACATAACTTTTCAACTTCACCTTTTATCAGCTCAATAGCACATGATGCCTTCTGCGCTATTATGAAGTGTCATCACTTGCCACTGCAATACTTTTTTTTGACATCACCAAAATAAGCCACGCATGCAATTATAGGGATTTGAGTGTGTTGCCATTGATAGCTCTGAATCTCATCATCTTATCATTGATCAGTTTTCCGCAAAATCAAAGTGCAAAACTAGTATAGAGTTTTTCCTAACAGAATTTTTCATCTGTAATATGCCCTTCTTCTGAATACTGCGAATATAACCATGAGAAAAACTCTATCAAATCCATTGTCTTGCATCTAACACAAATAAATCAGCTGTAACTCTCTTGACCAGATCTTCATGTTCCCAGACATTACTTCATCTTCTGCCTCTTGTAAACCCAGTGTTTCCATCTATATACCTTCTGCACCTGGGCATTCTCTGCACTCCGGAAACAGAGTTTTCTATTACCTCTCCNCAGTGTTTCCATCTATATACCTTCTGCACCTGGGCATTCTCTGCACTCCGGAAACAGAGTTTTCTATTACCTCTCCGTACATACATTTTAAGAAAAGTTCTTCTTTTTTTTTTCCACTGAGGTATTTAAGGCAATACAAACTAGTTTAAGTAACGATTTAACCGACTATAAATTTGGTATTAGGATGCAGCGTGTAAAACTTTGTCCTATTTATACCCGGGGGGGGTTCTTTTCTTTTATAAAATTTATACACTGCCTTAACTAATCTTGTAATGAAACATTTTATTTTTTAAATNTTTTTTTTTCCACTGAGGTATTTAAGGCAATACAAACTAGTTTAAGATTGCTAAATTGGCTGATATTTAAACCATTTAGGATGCAGCGTGTAAAACTTTGTCCTATTTATACCCGGGGGGGGTTCTTTTCTTTTATAAAATTTATACACTGCCTTAACTAATCTTGTAATGAAACATTTTATTTTTTAAATTTTCACACCATTCTAGCAAATAAAAATAACATAATTTTGGTTGGGGCTTTTGTCTAGAATAGCCCTTACTCTCATCAAGAAAAATAGGAAAGAGCAACGCCCAGTGACTCTGCAGGTCTACATGTGGATCCGACATTTTAATATTTTTACAAGATGCCTGATGGGCATATCTGAGTTTGTGATGGATGGAGATCGTAATAAAAATGAAAGAAATAAATTTGATTTTAAATTTATTCACACAGCAATTATTTACAGCATTAAATTATCTATCTTCACTATTACTCTTTTTATTTCTCAGTAAGTGCAATATTTAATGTCTATTTCAACTCTAATTAATGTCCTTTATGTGTCTGGTTACAGTCAACAAACTCATACTCATAATTAACACATGTTCTGTTGCCATCATTTGTAATGTCTTTCACTCACGCATTCAGTCCAATAGTCCAGCCTGCCAGCCGCACTCTTCACTGCTTGATGCTCACAGTCGCAGATTTTCCTCCCGCTGATCACTTGCGGCGCTACTCCCTACTCCGTTGCTTTTCCAACTCGCCATCTGCCGCTTAACGTCGCACAGTCGCCCAGACTCCAGATTCTCACAAACTCTCATAAAAACTCCCAACTACTCCCAGTTCGGAGGCTCTATGTGCTTTTATATCAGTTGCCCAGACCATCTGGAAGGTTCAATGCACCCCATGTCACGCTGGTAGGAACAACGTCAGGAAACCACCAGAAAATTTTTTGGATATCTCGAAGACACCCGATACCCAAGGTCGTGAGGGGCACACACCCTGATAGGCATAAGAAGCAAGCTTTGTAAACATTCCTTTGTGAAAAGCAGCTGCATCTCCAGTTGCAAGCAGTAGAGCGCGCGTCCATAAATCATTCGTGCCTTGTACACTCGCAGAGCGGCTGCCTGTAACAATATATTCCCTTAATTTTTAATAAGGTATTTTGAAGAATGTGATGGCTTTTCTGTTGTTGGAACCAATGTAAGCAAACTAATATTTTGGTTATAATTTACAGACTTAATTGCAGTGTTCACGTTAGAAAATCACTCTGTCAAACACTGCACTTAGATGACTCGCCTTCGTGTGACCAATAAGAAAATCCACTAACTCCAGAAACTTAAGTTTGTTCACTGCTGGATGTAATAGTGTGGACTCTTTACCTTTTTTATTTAACCCTATATCCTTTCCGGCCTTACCATTAATGGATGTTTTGAAGGTGAGATTTCAGTTTCAAGTGTTTTNCTTTGAAGGTGAGATTTCAGTTTCAAGTGTATTAATGCTACTATTTAAAAGACTTATCATTAGGAGTAAATGTTGAAGAAGAATCTTCACATGTTTCAGACACCTCACTTGGCGTTTGTCTTGCAGAATTTTTCATAAATTGTCATTACTTTCTACTTTAATAGTTTTGTCCTACAGTATCTTGAATGGACTGTGCTAAATAACCCATACTATATAATTTCCTTCCGCTTGTGTTGTACACAATTTTTTAATGCCTTTTAAATTGCACACCTCACTCTTTCTGAACTGTAAATCTATGACATTTTGTCATTTAACTGTTCCACTATATACAGAACTACAGTATTGATGCATACTCCAGAAGCCTGTTTCCACATAACATACGTTAAGGGGGTTGGTCCCTGTCAAATAATTTTTATAGATTTTTCACCATAAATTTAATTTCAGGAGGTACATTACAATTTTTGGCATGCCAAAGCATTAATAATACCTTCCTTGATTACTTGAATTGTTGCAGCTTCTCTGCATTTGAAATTTTCTTACTTGTAACAGCCAAGGTGATAATTTTGTGGGAGCGACTATAGAGGTCGTAATAGCTATGGTAGTCAAACAAAACATATTTCAAAAAACACATTAAGTCATACCGTATGTCATGTCCGAAAAAACCCATGCAAAACCACGTTTGTGGGTAGTGGTCGAAAAGAAAGAAATCCAGTATGGCGGGGCTTGATCCCCCTTAGCTCTGTTCCAGCTACAGATGCAATGAATATTAAGCTGTGCAAGTAGCATATATTGCCTACTTGAAAAATTCAAATAAAAGTTACAAGGTAAAAACACAGTGTACTGTTTCCACAGTTTGAATTCACATCATCAAGAAATTGTTCTAAAAAAATTTCAGATTTATTAAAACTGTGATTTTGGATTTTACATTTTTTCAAAAAATTTGATAATAAATTAGAAATGCAATAATTTTGTATGAAGGAAAAAGTATGGCTGAAACTATAGTTCATTTCATATAAGGAGGCCACATTCTGACAGTCAGTGAGTGGCAACTTAATATATTGAAAACAACTAANCTGGATGTAATAGTGTGGACTCTTTACCTTTTTTATTTAACCCTATATCCTTTCCGGCCTTACCATTAATGGATGTTTTGAAGGTGAGATTTCAGTTTCAAGTGTTTTAATGCTACTATTTAAAAGACTTATATTTGGAGTAAATGTTGAAGGAGAATCTTCACATGTTTCAGACACCTCACTTGGCATTTGTCTTGCAGAATTTTTCATAAATGGTCATTACTTTCTACTTTAATAGTTTTGTCCTACAGTATCTTGAATGGACTGTGCTAAATAACCCATACTGTATAATTTCCTTCCGCTTGTGTTGTACACAATTTTTTAATGCCTTTTAACATTGCACACCTCACTCTTCCTGAACTGTAAATCTACGACATTTTGTCATTTAACTGTTCCACTATATACAGAACTACAGTATTGATGAATACTCCAGAAGCCTGTTTCCACATAACATACGTTAAGGGGGTCGGTCCCTGTCAAATAATTTTTATAGATTTTCCACCATAAATTTAATTTCAGGAGGTACATTACAATTTTTGGCATGCCAAAGCATTAATAATACCTTCCTTGATTACTTGAATTGTTGCAGCTTCTCTGCATTTGAAATTTTCTTACTTGTAACAGCCAAGGTGATTATTTTGTGGGAGCGACTTTAGAGGTCGTAATAGCTATGGTAGTCAAACAAAACATATTTCAAAAAACACATTAAGTCATACCGTATGTCATGTCCGAAAAAACCCATGCAAAACCACGTTTGTGGGTAGTGGTCGAAAAGAAAGAAATCTGGTATGGCGGGGCTTGATCCCCCTTAGCTCTGTTCCAGCTACAGATGCAATGAATATTAAGCTGTGCAAGTAGCATATATTGCCTACTTGAAAAATTCAAATAAAAGTTACAAGGTAAAAACACAGTGTACTGTTTCCACAGTTTGAATTCACATCATCAAGAAATTGTTCTAAAAAAATTTCAGATTTATTAAAACTGTGATTTTGGATTTTACATTTTTTCAAAAAATTTGATAATAAATTAGAAATGCAATAATTTTGTATGAAGGAAAAAGTATGGCTGANTATCACAGGAGTAGTACCAACAGTGCCATGTAATAGCTTCGGTTATCACCTTTATGTATAAAAAAAAATTATTCAAAATACCAAAAAATTTGTTATTCCATCAAATTTGTGAATTTTTTAAAATTACATCTAATATTAAAGATTTTATTATATATAGCTTAAAAGATAATCCAATGGAAATTAAAGAAAATAAATTTAGCCTCTTAAACAGAATAGTCAAGGAACACACATTTGAATATTTGATGTTTGGCATATATTTCACTTGGGCAAATTATAAACAAAAATATCTGTGGCTTGGTGCAAGAACCACCAATGTTAAAATTATTTGTTTGTGGGAAATGGCAGTCAAAGTTTTCTTTGATTGTTTCACCCTGTCTTGCAGGTGAATTGTTTTGATTGTGCTTCATATTATGTTATATAGTGTAACATACATTCTTATAGATGAAATCACTAAACTTTGTTCGTCAAAACAGTTTCTTATTTTAAAAATTATATTAATAACATTGGTCGTTCTTAACATACAAACTAATTAGAGAATTTGTGACATCTGTGGTACCAGTTGGTGTATGTGGTCTTTATTTTGTAGACATAGCAGGGTCGCAGTGTCCACCCACAGGGAAAAGCCCGGGTTGAACACAAAGTATGGGTGTAAACATTGGGGAGGGCACAGTGAGCTTCGCCGATCTCAAGTAAATGGCTGGCAGGTGCAAATAGAGTGCAAATTGTTTCGTAAGATCGAGTGAATTATAGATGATGTTGTAACCTATATTTCTGTCAATTCCAGACAATTAGACAAACATTTTTGTTCAATTTGTATTTTGTGAAGTTTTGTAACAATGGTACCTTTTTTATCCTGTTCCCTGAAATGCATTTGTACCTACCTACATACCTATTCTTTCTCTATGAGCAGCCATTAGCATTGTGACGAACCCTCCCAAAACTGCAATACGAGTTCACGGGTAGCAGAAATTCTCGCAAATTAGATCTGTAACAGTAGGATGTTATCACATGCAATGAAAGCCGATGGATTAAAGTACAGATGCCATTTTGTACTTTTCTTCTTTCCTTTGAGGAAACTGTTGTAATGATGCAATATGCTTAATTTTTCGGGACACGAGTGTAAATTCTTTCGTGTGTGATTTAACTTTGGAAAGCTTCGTAATATTTTATCAGGTTTCAAGTTAAAGCCACGGGGGTCATTTCCAGTGTTTGTTTGTCGAGCAGACGTGTGCTTTTGAAGGTTATCGAATGGACATCTGCTGTTTACGTCCGTTTACCGTCTCGTTTCGAAAGTTGTTGTTTTGATTATGCGGCTGCGACGTGATAGAAAGTTGTTGTTTTGGTTATGCGGCTGCGACGTGTCGCAGTGCGTGTACAATAACATGTTGCGAGCGTGGGACACAGCGACCCTTATCTTAGGAGAAGGGGGGATAGGCCTGCCTAATATATACTGGTGGTTCCTATCGCCTAGAGAGAAAGTAACTAACCGTCGAAGAAGACGCGTCGGGCGTGCGAAGACGCACCAGCCCGAAAGGGCGTGGGTCGTTAGGGTGCCAGGAGGGAACGAACCTCCCTCCTGCCTTCGTATCTTAGTCTTGCGATGCACGTTTGAGGCACTACTAAACTGTAAACAACTGTGGCGCTGTTTTCTGCACTGGGATAACTGATTGTGAAAGTTCGTACTCTGCAAACTGGAAGGTCGTCTGTGCATTGTGAAACTTCAATGATAAATAAAGTATAAAGCACACTAATCGGGAACTTCTTTTTTATTAATCGGTGTCACCTGATACTGAGTCTCGTATTCTACCTATGAGCAAGCCGTGTCAACTCGTACATCGGCCAGGTAATACTTCCGCAACATTACAACATGTCGCCATACTGTGAGGCGGTAAGATTATAAAGACGGAACTTTACAATATGGCCCCCAACTGTGCGGCTGCATTATTTTAACTAACGAGTTAACGAACGCGCGGCCCGGAACTGTACACTGTGTATAAAACCTTATAAATGCCATTTTTAACCATTTTCACTATGTTTTTTTCTCTTTGAATATATTTCATATGATAAAAGTAAAAAATGGCAGCTGTAGATACCTAATCTTTTTACTTTTCCTGGAAAAAAGTATTCCTAGAGCATTTACTAGTATATGTGCAAACATTGATTTTACAGAAAATATTTTCCTAATGGGTCCTCTTAATCCCTAATGTTTTGTCTACCAAATGGTAGAGTTTATTCACAGTTAAGTAAAAACTTTTTGAAATCAACCTTAAAAAAAATTCACTGCTGCGACCACATGTTACTGTGCACGTTTCAAATTCTGCTGGCGGCGAAGAAATAAAACCAGTTCAAAGATTAGGCATATTATGAGCGTAATGTTTAAATTTATGTCCAGTGAGGTTATTTAATTTGTAGTATTGCTAGAATTAGCATACAAGTTGTAATATTGCATATGTTTGGGACGTCCGGTTTTCAATGATGCAGTCTCGCGTTAGGCGCCATTTTGTAATGTTGCACGTCAAGGTATTGATGGCTGGAAATTACCACTCGGTTAGCTCAGTGGTAGTAACACGAACTCTTTAAAAAAAAAAACACCAATTAAACATTAAATAAAGAAGTAAAGTTCCGGTTTATTTGTTCTAGACTTGTATTTATTAATCAATTGAAACAATTCACATATGTTCTTCAGGTATGCAGAGTACAAACAGGTGTACAGATAAACGGACAGTAGAGAGCTGCGCCACAGTGGGCAATTGATTATTTATGTCTTAACACTTATCGCCCGAAGAAAAACATATGCAGCGACCTCCCACGCCGGCTGAGAAATAATCTAGTAAGTTCAAGTTTGCCGGTGTGGGGGTTATGCGCCACGCCATAGCGGCCTCGGCGAGTCTCTGCTGAGAGTCTACTGCTTCAGTCTTGAGGGTCTACTGACTTTAATAGCGATAGGCACATGAGTATTTGTTGTGTGCCCATCACGTCACATGCCTAACAATTGCAGAATGAATTATCAGGCCCATGGCAATGTTAAATTTACATAATGGTGGATGGAAGGATACAATGTATTCAGGGAAGTAGATTCAAAGCAAGACNATGAATTATCAGGCCCATGGCAATGTTAAATTTACATAATGGTGGATGGAAGGATACAATGTATTCAGGGAAGTAGTAGATTCAAAGCAAGGCTATCAAAACTCCTTATTTTACTGCTTATAGTCTGTAAAATATGACTTCATTTGTAAGTTAAATAGTGAAAAGCTAATCAAGTCAGTTTGGTATGGCGAATGAGTGTATGTATTATTGGTTTACATTTTTAGAAAATATAATAGAATATAAATTTATTTGCCACCCTCCCCCAGGTATATTTTTTCCTCTTCTTGATGCAGAATCGGGTTGATGAACAAATTAAAGTAACATATTTTCCAGAAACCACCCAAATGAAAAACATGGTCAAATATAGTATTATACCGGGCATAGAACGTCTTGGCCGCCCAGTCTCAGCCTATTGGCGAGCATTACCAAGCNGGTCAAATATAGTATTATACCGGGCATAGAACGTCTTGGCCGCCCAGTCTCAGCCTATTGGCGAGCATTACCAAGTCCTGCTGCCACATCTATCAAACGTCCATCGCGTCATAATATGTGTCGTGAATTGTAATTTAATTTACAATTCTTTANCCTGCTGCCACATCTATCAAACGTCCATCGCGTCATAATATGTGTCGTGAATTGTAATTTAATTTACAATTCTTTACATAAAGAAATGTTTCAATATATTTGAAAGATAGATCAATAAACCATTTACGTGACCTATTTGGGAGTTTATACCTTATTAGGAAACGATTTCAGCAGACACACTGCTAAAATTTTACGTTTGTGTAAAAATGTTTTTACAGTTCAATTCACAGATTAGCAACATCTATTAAACGTAATTGTAATTATTTTAATTTACTTACAGTTGCGTGCAGCATAAAAAATAATCCATCTTTGTTGTTGTAACTTATAACNATTGTAATTATTTTAATTTACTTACAGTTGCGTGCAGCATAAAAAATAATCCATCTTTGTTGTTGTAACTTATAATGGCAGCACAAGCTCCTCTTTCCTGTCTAAGCAGTTGTAATGTCATTCCTTTACATTACAAACTGCCTCCCATCATTCAATTTCTTAAAACAAAAATTTTTTTTACAATTTTTCTATGAAACTTGTTGAAACTATAATGTATTTCCTCACGCATAGCTGCTGTAATTTGTTTTGTTGTCTAAATTTTATTCCATATTGTTAGAAGAGCGGAAGTACTTGAGTTCATAGCAAAAGAGTACGATATGCTAACTGTGGCTTTCCTGAAAGAAATTCTCAAATATTTAAATTCACTCAACACTGAGTTACGAAGGAGCAAGAAGTTAATATGTGATCTGATACAACATATGTATGCTTTCTGTCGCAAGCTGGATATATTTGAACAAAACAATGAAAATCAATAATTTATTCACATTCAAACCATTCTTGAGCATAAAAATCAGAATTCTGAAATTACCAATGTAGTAATTTATTAACCAAGATGCAACAGTTCACATACAGAGTTCAGGTATGCCGAGTACGAACAGGTTTCACCGGTTCACAGACAAGTAGAGAGCAGCGCCACAGTCATTGATTAACTCTCTAAAAACTTGCCCAAAGAAATACAAATGCAGCGACCTGATACAGGATTTTGTAAATGGCACTGNTTGATTAACTCTCTAAAAACTTGCCCAAAGAAATACAAATGCAGCGACCTGATACAGGATTTTGTAAATGGCACTGCTTGTTTCGTATACGTCAATTGCCACTCACTGACTTATACGAGACGGACCACACTCGGGCGAAGCCGGGCCAGTTCGCTAGTGGCTCAATAAAACAAATTTCATTAGTACTGCAAATAATTTGAGAGCAAAAATTTACAAAATTATTAGTCCTGGGCCCATTTTTTTATATTTTTTAGTTCTCGTGGAGAACTAATGTACAGTATATTTGTTAACCTTGAAAAATATCAAGTTCATTGTAGAGAAAGAAGTCTCACGTATGTATGTGGAGTCAAATATGGTAGCCAGGTTGATAGCCATTTTTTTTTACAATTTGCGTAGTTATTCAAAACACGTTTACCTCAAAATTCTTTAGCGGGTGCAATTTTGTACATTTTCAAGGACGTATATTCTTGCAATTTGATCATCTTCATTTGATGTGAAGGTTTCGAAAGACTGAACAACTTAGCAGATTCTACATCAGTCTATTCCCCCGCTGAAGAAACTTCATAAGGAGAATTTAAAACTGTGACAGTTTNAACTTAGCAGATTCTACATCAGTCTATTCCCCCGCTGAAGAAACTTCATAAGGAGAATTTAAAACTGTGACAGTTTCCCTATCTCTGCAAAGTCTTGGAATCTTGCTCCAAATTCCTTTCAAAGACCTGACACAGTTCTCCAAAGATATTCTTTGGTAAAGACGTCAAAATCTGTAACTTTTTTCCTGACAAATCTTATTTTTTAAGCGACACAAATATTGCCCTTGACACAGATGCAATGCTGCTCTCCGCTTCCTCGCATATCCATTGCACTGTATGTTCGACATTGCACTCCCTCGATGTCAATTCTGTTGATTTGTCCTGTCGTGAAATTATTTCTTCAATTATTTAGTTAAAAAATTCATGCACCCAGACGGTTATAGATTGACCTAGCTTTGTGGGCTACTTCCTTTTTGCAACTACCGGCGCTAGCACAAGGTTATTCAGCACCATAATTTCAACGAAAACTTTACACACAAGTATCTGAAAAATGATAAGAAATGTCCAAAGCCTGTTGCAGAACTAGGGCTACGGAACGGAGCGGACACCAACACTGGGTGGAATGAGCAGCTGTGATATTCTTTATCTTGTGTCGACCCATGCAAAACAGACTTCGTTATCACCTGCTTTCAAAGCAAGGTGGGCACACGTATATGTACTTACAAAAAAGGTTTCCTGTCAGGGTAAGAACAGATAATATCCTCTATTCTGGAAAATAATCCACTATGTAAATCACAAATGGATAAAGCTACAGACACATTATTTTCACATACTTATTCAGTAAAATGAGCCTCTTGCAATAGTGACTTAATGTAATAAAATATTTTTATAATTGTTTGAGTTCTTCCTAAAAACATTTTTCTTGATGTACTGTGACCACCGTAACACTGCAAACTAGTCAACAGCGCACTACAGTGATAGACTACTGGCAGGAGCGTGTCAGATTGGCTAAGTTGTCAACGTTCAACCCTTCAGTGCACTGCACTGGTTAAAAAGAAAACTTAAGTTTAATTGCATGGGTTGGGTATCTCAGAGCCATAGTTAAAATATGGAAATAAAAAATTATTCCAAATTTAATCTCTTATTATATTTTATAATTTCTACTATACCATGAACAGACAATTAGTGCAAACTCTTACATAAAAATAAGGAGTTAAAAACTTGTTGCCATTTTTTTTTTTAAATGCTACAATTTTGTACACAAGATTATTTTAATGTGTAAATATAACAAATGTACAATTACGGTGTCTTGTAAGTTTTGTCACTCCATTATATAAGGTGCGCNTTAAAATTCTTTAATGTCTAAAAAATGCTAATCAATTTAGCGAAATGTTGTAATACATACAAAAAGGTAGATTGAAGTATATATCGGAACTGTTAATTATATAATTTAATTAAAGTTTACTTATTATATTAAGATTTATTTACATATTTGCAGTAAGGAAAAAGTTAAATTTTACATAATAAACTTTTGGAAGTAGCACTCAGGTTAAAGATTTCACTGTGATAAATGGTACCGTATTTTAGCGCATATAAGTGGCACATTTTATAAAAAAAAAATTTATTGAAAACTCCGGGTGGGACTTATAAGTGAGAAAAATTCATCCAGCCCCGCACTAACATNACATTTGGTTTTCTCCTCTGCAAGGCTGTTTTTTCCATCTAGGATCATTTGCCTGCAAAACCAAATAAGAGTTGAAGCCTTTGGTGTTTAGCAACCCACAGAAAATTACCATTGTCAATCATCTAGTGTTTCGGACTACATTATAGAATGTCATTCTCTCATCAATGCAATCCACACCACCTTTCGTCGAGTTGTAAAAATTTGATCATCTCTCAGAGCTTCCTCTAGGCCCAAACTTTTTCGAGTAAATTTGACTTGCCTGTTTGAAAATAAGAGTCAAGCCAGAAAAATTATGAGTCTGGAAGAGCCTACTAAATTTTATTTAAAACTAATTTTATTTTTAAAATTTTTTTTATTGTACTTGAATATTACGTAAAATACATTTTAATATGCATTATATATATAAAGTGTGACAGCACAATCATCACTGAAAATGTTTGACGGGTTCGCTGTAGCTGCAAGACTATTTGTATACAGGCCGGTCATCGACAAGTCGACTTGCAACTCTGCATTCATCGACAAGTGGACGTGCAACTCTGCAGTAATTCTTCAAGTGGATTTTGTTTCCACTCAGTTTCTTTCCTTTTCTGACTTTACCTGCTACCTACTGGGGAAGTATGAACTACATGTATAATTTTTCGAGGGCTGAGTAGCTATCACTTTGTTGCGTATAGTGCTGAAGCCAATGCTTCGTAATGTCTGCATTATTATGTAATTGTATTAAGAGTTATTTTATAATTTAATCTGCTAGATCTGTTTAAACAGATGGTCACAGCTCAGGATCTATGTTAATTNATTTTTATAATTGTTTGAGTTCTTCCTAAAAACATTTTTCTTGATGTACTGTGACCACCGTAACACTGCAAACTAGTCAACAGCGCACTACAGTGATAGACTACTGGCAGGAGCGTGTCAGATTGGCTAAGTTGTCAACGTTCAACCCTNTAGTCAACAGCGCACTACAGTGATAGACTACTGGCAGGAGCGTGTCAGATTGGCTAAGTTGTCAACGTTCAACCCTTCAGTGCACTGCACTGGTTAAAAAGAAAACTTAAGTTTAATTGCATGGGTTGGGTATCTCAGAGCCATAGTTAAAATATGGAAATAAAAAATTATTCCAAATTTAATCTCTTATTATATTTTATAATTTCTACTATACCATGAACAGACAATTAGTGCAAACTCTTACATAAAAATAAGGAGTTAAAAACTTGTTGCCATTTTTTTTTTTANTACCATGAACAGACAATTAGTGCAAACTCTTACATAAAAATAAGGAGTTAAAAACTTGTTGCCATTTTTTTTTTTTAATGCTACAATTTTGTACACAAGATTATACTAGTGCGTAAATATTACAAATGTACAATTACGGTGTCTTGAAAGTTTTGTCACTCCATTATATAAGGTGCACAATCCACATAAACCTCACACATTGTCTCAGTCATTACATAAGAAGGCACCTGCTCTAAACACACATATATATATTNCAATCCACATAAACCTCACACATTGTCTCAGTCATTACATAAGAAGGCACCTGCTCTAAACACACATATATATATTTTCTACACTTTTGCAACATGAGTAGCCAGTTTTCCTGTCTTTACAATACGCACACCATCTTCTTTTATTCCCGCAATTTGCTTGCTCATCTTCCTTCAACCAGGATATCCTTTGTGCAGCATTGCAAAAGTTTTTAGGCAGAAATTTACATTTGGTTTTCTCCTCTGCAAGGCTGTTTTTTCCATCTAGGATCATTTGCCTGCAAAACCAAATAAGAGTTGAAGCCTTTGGTGTTTAGCAACCCACAGAAAATTACCATTGTCAATCATCTAGTGTTTCGGACTACATTATAGAATGTCATTCTCTCATCAATGCAATCCACACCACCTTTCGTCGAGTTGTAAAAATTTGATCATCTCTCAGAGCTTCCTCTAGGCCCAAACTTTTTCGAGTAAATTTGACTTGCCTGTTTGAAAATAAGAGTCAAGCCAGAAAAATTATGAGTCTGGAAGAGCCTACTAAATTTTATTTAAAAANACTTGCCTGTTTGAAAATAAGAGTCAAGCCAGAAAAATTATGAGTCTGGAAGAGCCTACTAAATTTTATTTAAAAATAATTTTATTTTTAAAATTTTTTTTATTGTACTTGAATATTACGTAAAATACATTTTAATATGCATTATATATATAAAGTGTGACAGCACAATCATCACTGAAAATGTTTGACGGGTTCGCTGTAGCTGCAAGACTATTTGTATACAGGCCGGTCATCGACAAGTCGACTTGCAACTCTGCATTCATCGACAAGTGGACGTGCAACTCTGCAGTAATTCTTCAAGTGGATTTTGTTTCCACTAAGTTTCTTTCCTTTTCTGACTTTACCTGCTACCTACTGGGGAAGTATGAACTACATGTATAATTTTTCGAGGGCTGAGTAGCTATCACTTTGTTGCGTATAGTGCTGAAGCCAATGCTTCGTAATGTCTGCATTATTATGTAATGTTATTAAGAGTTATTTTATAATTTAATCTGCTAGATCTGTTTAAACAGATGGTCACAGCTCAGGATCTATGTTAATTNTATTAAGAGTTATTTTATAATTTAATCTGCTAGATCTGTTTAAACAGATGGTCACAGCTCAGGATCTATGTTAATTTTGTGATAAACAGAAAGAAACACAATACAAGAAATAATTTTGGTGGTAGGAAAAAAACGTAAGTTTTATGTAAAATAAGGACTGAAAACAGAAATTATAATCTTAAAATTTGTAGTTCTAACATAGATATTGCCTCCATTATAATTACTTAATTGTTATTGTTTTGGTAACAATGTGTTGTTGGAAACAAACATGAAAACAGTTAACAAGCAATTTTATAATTTTATTTATTTTATGAAAGCATTGAAAAGGCATGTTAAAGAGTTTTTATAAAGACTACAATTTTTAGTGTGAGACAGACTTACATGTGATTTGATGTGGTTGATAATTATATCAGTGTGAAACAAAAAAGTAGCGAATAAAATTTTAAAGCTGGCGAGATTCTGACTGTTTGACGAAAGTAGCGCCAATATTTACTTTTTGTTTATGTATCCTTTCACCATCAGCTGGTGCGTCAAGTGGAGGCTGCATTTTTTATCAACACATCAGCTAATCCACTTGCCATTGTACTGTAATGCTAAACAAATTTTAAGATATTTTAGACTNTTTTTTATCAACACATCAGCTAATCCACTTGCCATTGTACTGTAATGCTAAACAAATTTTAAGATATTTTAGACTAACATCTGTCTAAAAAAAATTAGTACGTTATAAAAGTAAAAATGAAAAACTTTGCAAAAAAAATTAAATATTTGCCAACTCTTTTTTGATTTGTCCGAGACAGTGAATTTGGGTTAACATTTGCGAGACGGTAGTTGTAGCTATTATAACACGCTGGATGTTATAGCTAATATATTCAACTGAAATATGTGCAGTGGAATAACATTAAAATTGCTTAAGAACTATTCATGTGTGTCCCACTTTCTTCGGAAACAAGGAAATGGGTTTTCGGGAGAACAATGTGGCGTATAATTTACGTAGACCGAACAATTACCGGCAGAATATAAATGACTAGTACTCAAAATTGCTGTACACAAAATAGATGTTACTTTAAAAATCATGCAGAGCTCGTGAAAAAATAAAACTGTTGGTATCTGTTCGCAAATTTGTTAGCACGAAAGCTTTCTTCTCTGGCTGGTGATGCTTTGGGAAAGAGCAGATAGATGGCGTGCACTGCGTGGGAGAGCAAGGTTTGAGCCATTTGCATTGCTCAATAGATAGCGTCTTTTTAAAACATGAATGTTTTTCTATTACTGGCTTGGAACGACACAAAATTGAAATATATTTTTCTTCAAATTATTNGTAACACTAACAACCACTGTTTTGTGACCTCGTAAAATAAAATGTATTAATTAATCTAGGAACTCTTTCTTATAGTGTATTTTCTGCTTGTCTAATGTGCGTCGGCAGTGCACTCAGCTGATTTGTGCATCACCTGATATAGGATTGTAAATGGCACTTTTTTGGTTTCGTATACATCAAGTTGCCACTCACTGACTGTCAGAATCTCGCCAACTTATATGAGACGGACCACACCCGGGCGAAGCCGGGCCGGTTTGCTGGTGGCTCAATAAAATAAATTTTATAAGTACTGCAAATAATTTGAGAGCAAAACTTTACAAAATTATCAGTCCTGGGCCCATTTTTTATATTTTGGTTCTCGTGGAGAACTAATGTACAATATATCTGTTAACCTTGAAAATTGTGAAGTTCATTGTAGAGAAAGAAGTCTCACGTATGTATGTGGAGCCAAACCTGGCAGCCAGGTTGATAGCCATTTTTTTTTGCAATTTGCATAGTTATTCAAAACACGTTTACCTCAAAATTCTTTAGCGGGTGCAATTTTGTACATTTTCAAGGACGTATATTCTTGCAATTTGATCATCTTCATTTGATGTGAAGGTTTCGAAAGACTGAACAACTTAGCAGATTCTACATCAGTCTATTCCCCCGCTGAAGAAACTTCATAAGGAGAATTTAAAACTGTGACAGTTCCCCTATCTCTACAAAGTCTTGGAATCTTGCTCCAAATTCCTTTCAAAGACCTGACACAACTTAAATACACCGCATTGGTCATTTCAGAATTCTGATTTTTATGCTCAAGAATGGTTTGAATGTGAATAAATTATTGATTTTAATTGTTTTGTTCAAATATATCCAGCTTGCGACAGAAAGCATACATATGTTGTATCAGATCACATATTAACTTCCTTCTCCTTTGTTGAGTGAATTTAAATATTTGAGAATTTCTTTCAGGAAAGCCACTGTTAGCATATTCTACTCTTTTGCTATGAACTCAAGTACTTCTGTTCTTCTTCTGTATCCATGTTTCCAAGAATGTGGTCACTTATTTTATTTGCTACAAATGTTTAGTCTCTTACTTGGCCCTTAACTCAGCCAACAAAATTGTAATGTTGCGACAAGACAGAATAAGCAGTATCACATTCGGGCAGAAACACTTTGGACTGCCTGTGCTGAAGAACTTCCTGTTCTGAAGAGCAGAACGAGACCTCATTGATAAGATAGTAACCCAACATTACTACATCCTTGATTTTCTCTTCCAAGCCCTTTCCTTTGCCAATAATTGCTGGGGCACAGTCAGATATTTTGTCATAAAGTTATCAAAAGTTTTAAAGAAATATTCTCTGCTAGTCTTGCCTTAAATGGTAACATTGCTAGCAACTCATCCCTAAGTACTTTACTTTCAATACCAAAGAATCACACAAAAATGGACATTGTTCAGCATCAACAATGTCTCAAGATTCGTCAACTACAATGGCATAGCAAGGTGCCTTAGGTAAAAGTTAGAGCAAGGTGCGTTTGTTATCAGCATCCAGAAGTTTTGTTCTTGTTGTATTTCTTCTTGCTGATAATTGAATACCCTGAATAATGTCAACACTGTCTTTTTCTTCAAAAGTTGCCATTGCCAATTTGAACATGCATTCTTTTACTGCCAGAGTTGGAAAATGGCTTCTAGTGCTTCTGCTTTTGCTGATTTTACTGGCTCACGAATGCACCGAACCAGTGCATCCTTGTTTTTATTTATAAGACATCACATTGCTTGAGTTTATCTCTATGCGCAGCTCTACCAGGAGGGAATTTTTTTTTATGGAAATCCTAATGAGTTGTTTTAGTAGTGCTGCTTTAATTTGCCATTTTTAACAATAGTGACAATTTTGTTGCATGAGAAGCAAACAGGAGTGGCTCCAGCCCTCTCAGACAACGTAAAACCAAATTGTTTGTTCTATTTTGTCAGAAACTTCTTATTTTGACTTATCTAAGCTACTTTAGCATTGATGCTGGGCCGGCTACTCAATTCTAGAAATTTGTTGTTTGCAGCAGATGAAACATAACCACGCCTAAGAAGTACAGTCAGTCTTAAGTATGGAAATAATATTCAAACTTCTTCCCCTTCTCTTTCCAACACCTGTGCAAAACTGCTGACAGATGTTCATATCAAGGGAACATTGCAGGTGTCCCATGTCTGGTATCATTTTACTTGGAAGAGGTAAATCTCTCGTATAAAAAAATCAATAAGAATTATAATTTTTGCTTTTGCAGCTTATGGCACGCTTGTAAAATACAGAAAAAAAAATGCACGTATGTGTGCTGGCATGACGTGAATACAGTATTGTCTTCTGGAGAAAAATTTATTTTTATTTATGAATGCTTTGAGTGAGCTAAAGTAAGTAACACAGTGCATTTAGGCCAAATTAGACTCAAACCCAGACAAAAAAAAGAAACCTTCACAGATGTTAGGTTACATCTCCTGAGCATCCCCAAAAATCCTGCATTGGGTTTTCCGTCATTTTGAAAAATAAAGCGACCATGTTGGATTTTGGCCTAATTTTGGGAAAAAATATTTAACGCTGAAACTATTTAGCATTTTCAGTTGGTGTTTTTTTTTTTTTCAACCTGTTTGTTATAGAAGTGGCTTGCACACTGATTACGTACATTATACTTTTACTCACTTTTATTCCGTTTATATTGCTCTAAAAAAAATGTGAAGTTGCAATATTTTAGCTATTTCAATCAAAACAGCTTAGAATATGGAAAAATGTTCCAAATAAAAGTTTTAGAGCGTTTAAAAACCTATCGGAGTTGTATAACATATTAGAACTTTACCATGTATTGGGTTCACAGTGCAGCTTATTTGTAGGCATGGCACATAGGTGGCAGAGCTTTAATTACTACACCGCACATGTATAATAATTGGGGTGGCTCGTCGCTAGATATAAAATAAAACAAAGTGAATACTTTTGTAAACCTATATAGGGCACTCCACTTATCAATTCAGAAAAAGTCCCAATGAATCCCACATCGGATTTTGCCACAGTGGACACCATATTGGTTCAATATTCTGCTTTGTTTGAACTTTAGGATATTTTTCTACTAATCGTTCGGACAACTTTTGTTTTATTTTTGTAACCCTCTGTTGCAACATCATTTGGTACAAATATCACTCTTTTTCTAAAGTGAAGTAATTAATATACCTTTATAATTAAGATTCCACGTATGATTTTTTATATAATCACTCAAACTGGTTTGATAAGTTTAACATCGTGAAAATACTATGTCACGAATCGTGAAGACGCAGTGAGGAGTGGTAACTGAGGGGGTCGTGTAAAGTGTTGTTAGGGGAAGGGGAGGGAGGAGGGAGGAACACATGCAGTCATGTACAGTTGAAAGCCAGTGCAAGTCAGAAACCCACATGTCATGACCGGTCAACAGTGTGTGTGTACTGAATTTTTGTTTACTGTGATAATATGTTTTAAAAAGAGGTAAGAAACATTGCTATTGTGTAGAGTGACTTGTTCATCCTACTGTAGAAGAGTTAATGTGTTGGTAGGAGTTGCATTTGATCAACCACTTGTAACGTTCGGCACTTGTTACACTGCTGANTGTTTACTGTGATAATATGTTTTAAAAAGAGGTAAGAAACATTGCTATTGTGTAGAGTGACTTGTTCATCCTATTGTAGAAGAGTTAATGTGTTGGTAGGAGTTGCATTTGATCAACCACTTGTAACGTTCGGCACTTGTTACACTGCCGAATGTTTACGTTGCCACGGCTTGCTCAAAGGTGGAACACAAGACTCAGTACCTTTGACGCAGATTCATTAAGAAATAAAGTTCCAGCGTATTTTGTCCTATACTTTATTTATCATTTGAATGACACAGTTCACATACGAAGTTCCAGTATGCAGAGTACGAACCGTTCACCGATNAGTATTTTGTCCTATACTTTATTTATCATTTGAATGACACAGTTCACATACGAAGTTCCAGTATGCAAGACTAAGTTACGAAGGCAGGAGGGATGTTGTTCCCTCCTGGCACCCTAACGACCTCCCACACCGGCGGAAATAATTTGATAGTAGGTTAAGCCGAAAAGAAATGATGTGAAAAGAATTAACGGTCGCGGGTGCTTGCCGGTGTGGGTGAAGTTCTTCACGCCCGATGCGTCTTCTCCGACGGTTGGTTACTTTTTCTTTTTTAGGCNGTTCCCTCCTGGCACCCTAACGACCTCCCACACCGGCGGAAATAATTTGATAGTAGGTTAAGCCGAAAAGAAGTGATGTGAAAAGAATTAACGGTCGCGGGTGCTTGCCGGTGTGGGTGAAGTTCTTCACGCCCGATGCGTCTTCTCCGACGGTTGGTTACTTTTTCTTTTTTAGGCGATAGATACCACTAGTATTTATATGCGGGCCTATCGCCCCCTTCTCCTAAGATAAGCGCACAGCATCCGGCATCTGCCAGCAGCGTCATCCAAAACTGCGCTGTGTCCCGCTCTCAACACGCTATCGTAACTGACACGTTAACAAAACTTCGTTGTACACACTAAAACTGCGCCGGAGGAACTAAAACTGTTGACGCCGTTAACATCCACAGAAACGAACTAATCTAATTAATGCTGACGCTTAACCAAAACTCCAAAGTTCGAAACGAAAACTGTAACCGTCCTCCTGATAAAACGTAAACAGCAGACGTCCGCCCGATAACCTACAAAAGCACACGTCTGCCAGATAAATTATCACGGGAAACAAGCCACAACGGCTTTAAACTTCAAACCCGATAAAAATATTATGAAGCTTTCCAAAGCTTACGAAAAACTAAAGAATTTTACACCCGTGTCCCGAAAAATTAAGAATACTGCGTCATTACACACTATGCCAAGGGTTGTGAGATGGTTTTCCCGCCCCATTATTGGAGGATTATTGTTTTTACACACAACTTTAGTTACCAAACAGTTGAAACTGAAATCACTTACGAAAGTTTTTGAGTCGTTAAATGGTTGTGACAATCATGATGTGGTTGAAGACGAAGGGGCAGATAATGTAACTAAAAAAACTAAAACACCACTTAATACCACGAGAGCTTCTACATCTTCCAGCCAGAGGGCTGCTGACATGTTAGTGCGACTCTACATCCAAAGTTCTGTATGAGGTAAGCGTACAAAAAAATTGAATTGTTTTACAGCTCTGTCCTTCTAAAATTATTGCCTGAATTTTTTAATGTAAATATCAAAATTAAACTGTTTTGTCATATATGTTATGTTCTGTACTGCCCCTACCAACCGACTCAACATGCCACACCTACCAATAAGCTGCACTGTGAACCCAATACATGGTAAAGTTCTAATATGTTATATGTATCCGATAGGTTTTTAAACACTCTACAACTTTTATTTGGAACAATTTTTACATATTGTAAGTCTTTTTAATTTAAATTGCTAAAATATTGCAACTTCACATTTAAAAAATCGAAAATATTTTTTTCAAAGCCACGTAAACAGAATAAAAGTGAATAAAAGTATAACATACGTACTCAGTGTTCAAGCCACTTCTAACAAATATGTTGAAAAAAAAAACACCAACTGAATATGTTAAATAGTTTGAGTGCTACATATTTTTTCCCCAAAAATAGGCAAAAATCCAACATGGGAACTTTATTTTTCAAAATGGCAGAAAACCTGATGCAGGGTTTTAGGGGACTTTTTTGGGGATGCTCAGGAGATGTAACCTAACACATCTGTGAAGGTTTCGTCTTGTTTTTTTTAATGTTTGGGTCAAAATCTAATTGCACTGTACTAAATATGTACTATATTTTCTGCGGTCTAGTTTTATGCTCTCCATGTTTCGGATTTAGACAATGGTCCTCCAGTTGCTGATCCCAGTGGTTCCAGTTCTACAGACATTTTCCTAGTTATCGTTCACCATTATGGTTGTACAAAAGTCTTAATGTTTCTGGCCTACAGCTATTAGAATAATTATTTACATTTTAATGTCTCCATCTAACTTCTGATACCAGTGTTACAAGACATTGAGGGCATATCCGAATTTGTGAGGGATGGAGGTTTTAATAAAAAATAACGAAACTGAATTTAATTTTTAATTTATTTATCCTAATCCTAATGAATATTATAAATGTGAAAGTGTGTTTGTTTGTTTGTCCTTCTTTCACGTCGCAACAGATTGTGATTTTTTGTACAGAAATAGTCGGAGGGCCGGGAAGTGACATAAGCTACTTTTTATCCCGAAAAAATATCTCGTTCCCTTAGGAAAAAATGTTTAGTTAAAATAGCGCTCAGGTTACAATGTTGCGTCAATGTAAGTGTGAGACAACGGATCAACGGATCAACGTGATTTTTGGTACAGAGATAGTTGGAGGGCCGGGAAGTGACATATGCTACTTTTTATCCCGAGAAAATATCTCATTCCCTCGGGGAAATTATTATTGGAAAATGAAAAAGTCCACTAACAGAATAACAATGCAACGTCGCAACCAAGCAATAGATTGACCTAATTTCTTGCACAGAAATAGTTGAAGGGCTGAAAGGTGATATTGGCTACTTTTTATGGCAAGAAAATATCTCAAAAAAATTTACAAACAATAATAGTGAATCAAGTCTGAAAAAAGTTTGCTGCCAGCNAAGCTGCCAGCGCACTCTCTTGCAATACGCTGTCTAAACCGTTAAAGATGGAACAATATCATGTAGTAAAGAATTGTGTAGAATAGAAAGACCTAAAAAAAACTCAGCGGTAGCATATATCTATCTATAACAGATAAATACTAATAAGTGTTTTTACCATTTAATTCACAGACACATTGAGTTTTATAATATGTATTAAATATAGTAGATTAACACTAAGTAAAATTAGACTTTATTTAAAAAAACCTAAACAACAATTCTATAGTCTATGCGAACGGAGCTGCGAGCACAGCTAGTAATGCTATAAATGTACACACAGCTATTATTTACGACATTATACTACATATCTCCACCATTAATTCTTGTTATTCTCAGTGAGTGCAATATTTAATGTCATTCTTAATTCTAATTTAAGACCTTATCACAGGCTCTATATTGATTATAGTCATTTAGTTCACACTTATTATTTACACATATTCAGTCCAACTGTCTATTGCAATCATTTCAAATGTCTGCCACTCATGTAACCAGTTAAATAGGTAGTTCCAACTTTCAATCTCTCTCTCCACTCTATCGATGCTCGTAGTCCACAGACTTCACTCTCGCTGGTCACTCTCATCACCTCGTTGACTTGTCACTTCGCTTTCTTCGCACACCTGGCACATAAGGCAGTGCAATGCTCCAAACTCTAGACAGTTTGCTCGGAGGCCTGTCGCGGCTTAAAATCCGCTCAAAATTTCTGCACACTCATGTTACCAGAGAACAGTGGCATGTATTCCACAGACGCTAGGTATGCACTGCTTACCATGTACTGTTGCTGGACTGTTGGTTTCAGTTCCAACAGTTTACTTTTATTTTCCGTGTGCGTTAATTCTCATGCCAGTCTGTGGACCTTCCTGCTGCCACATAAATTGAAAAGTTTTGTCTCACCACACTTTCCTGTTTTCTTTATTTCACGTTTTATTTTGGCCTTCTTTCCCAGCCGTCATGGTAACGTTAGTGTCGGAAGGGGATCTGGCAGCTTCGTGAACCAATCAGAAATGTCCGGGCAAGGCCCGCTGCTAGCACAGCAGCTGACCCAGCTATGCAAGCATGGGTGGTCTATGTACATACAAGGCTAATTGTGTGATTCCATTCATAGCTGTCCTAATTGTGTGACATGAATACAGAACACTGGTAGTGTCTATTTTATGTTTATTTTCTTCTGTGTTTGATATGTGGCCATCATTTCCTCAGAAATGCCCTGTAAATGATTACTGCCTCTGCAAGGTAAGCTCAGAGTCCTGCTGCGTATGCTGCTCGGAATTGATAAGGACGCTTAACCGTGCACCAGTCAGGCACAGAGCCACTCTACCCTTTGAAATGTTTTTTTCATAGTCACTTTGTTTCTTTCATGTTTGAAAAGATAAGAGAAATTATGTCAGTGGGGACACCAACTACAGATATAGAAAGACTGCAGGAAAATATTGTGATAAAACTGCATTTGTAATATTAATAGTTTACAGTTAAGTTATGTAAACTCATACCAAGTATTCCAGTATTCCTGCAACTAGTGCCTCCGCAGAAAATTTTTTTTTTAAGAATTGAAAAGAATGGAAATGTACAGTAGCAACAAGCAACAACAGGAAAGACCATCAAAAGTGGCATTGGTATCAATTGAAAAAGATCTGCTGTATGAAATGCAAAATGAACAAAGTTTAAACAGTTCTATCAATGGGTTGTCAAAGAAAGACTGTTGTGTAGTGATCAGACCACCCGCCTCCCACCAAGGCGAACAGGGTTCGATTGCCCATTTCGTGGTTCCGAAATTAGTATACAGGAAATGTGACGGGTATGGCTGTTGGCCGGTGGGTTTTCTTGGGCACCCTCATTTTCCTATACTTTCACATTCCATTACTGCTTCATTTCCATCTCGCCTCGGTCTCATAAGTGCTGAAGACCTCAGCCACTCAGATTACTCACTCTCAAACAGTACAATATACAATATTGATAAATTTAGAAATTAACTAATATGCCTAAAATTGAATTGTCACGTTATAGTAGGTATAGTAGTGGCTTATGATGTATGTCTTTTGTTTCTGCAAGTGTATGTTCAAGCAAGTCATAAATTTTCAGCTGCATATTGTAAAATATATTTATTGGCGTTATGGAGTCGAATATGATGTTAGCATATCTAACTGTTAAGTATAGCTTACGTTTGAGCAACTGAAAGTTTTGAATTTTTTAATTGAAACAGTGCAACGTACGTGTTTGCGTTCATGTGTGTGTAATGATCATCCCATAGCTTGCCCATAAAATAATTTCACCACATGCCACTGCCAAAGATGCCCTTGACACACTGTCCTGTGCATGTTTAAGCATGATTGGGCAATCGAAACGACACAGGGCGGCAATATGTAACACTATGCCTTTGTACTGCTCAGACAGTAAAATATTTTAAATATAGGCTTATTTCTAATGAGTAACAATAAAATAATTTTCCACTAACTGCCTGAAAAAGTAAATTCAATAAAAAACATTTACATATCAAATAGGATACCAAAACTCAGTTTTAATAACAGTTTACATGAAAATTTGTTTTTACCAGCCATTACCAACACTGTCTTTAATCTATATTGACTAGAAATAAATATTTTAATTTATAGACATCATAAGTGAAAATCTCTTGCAATTAAAAAATGTAATATTTTAATGTTAATGATAGTATTAAAAGTTTATGGTAAATAATTTATTGAAAAAGGCCAAAAATNAAAAAATGTAATATTTTAATGTTAATGATAGTATTAAAAGTTTATGGTAAATAATTTATTGAAAAAGGCCAAAAATTACACTTGAGATGATTTTATTTAAAGGTTTGTTTCAAAAAGTGGCATGACTATATTTGATTATATCTGTTACTTGAGTGCTGACCAGGGTGAAATAATCCCACGTAGTAATATTTTTTTGTTATTTTTACAGGGAAACATTTAAAACTATTTGCTAAAAACAAATTTTGATAATTTACTACGAGAAATATGTTGCAAATTTTAATTTGGTTGAAAATTAGTTTAAATGTTATTAAACACATATAATAATATTGTTTAGTATTTCATTTGTGACTTGCTCCAAGGTATTTTATTGCAAATTTATAATGCTTTATATAGGTAGACTGTTTTCAGTTTAGTCAATGTAAATCTCTCATATTTCATAATAGGGCTGAATTATTACTAACTCGTTTCTAGTATAATTTTATGTATATATTTTTTTTNATATTTCATAATAGGGCTGAATTATTACTAACTCGTTTCTAGTATAATTTTATGTATATATTTTTTTTAGATAGTTTTTATGTAAGATAATTTCCATAAAATGCTGTTCTTTGATTTAATGCTTATTGTGTTTGGGGNTTTTTTTAGATAGTTTTTATGTAAGATAATTTCCATAAAATGCTGTTCTTTGATTTAATGCTTATTGTGTTTGGGGGTGTTGAGATGTTCTTTAGCAGGCATCACATAAGGTATTAGAAGTGCAAGTGCCCCGTAGTGACCAGCTTTTCTGTGGGAGTTGCAACATCTGGAGTTCTGTATCAGCCTTTGATAGAAGATTAGTTGGATTCTGCTGCCCTTGAATATTCCAGATTGTGTCGCCAGTTGTGTCCGGGATTGTTACTTATAGTGCATTGTTGACCAAACACACAGTATGGATTTAATTTTTTTAAAAATATTATTCTTATATATGTTTAGATTTAAGTATCATTTTGTATTTTACATAAAGATTTTTACTTCCTGATTTGTTAAAAAGAATAATTTTAACGCCCTTTTACTTTTATTTGTTGATCAATAAGTGATCATTAATTTATCATATTCCTCTCTTTTTCCTATTCCTGCCATGGAATATTACCGTAATTCATTTCATACTCTAGTACAACATTACATAGGCACAATTGTTTTGTATCTACGTGCTGAAAATTATATTGGTTAGAGAATTTTTATGAAACTGCAGGGTACGAATATATATCCATCAAAAGATGAAGACATTGTGTATAGGATAGTATTTTGCTTTATTTATGTTGTACCCCTTTTTCGTTCAGCTGTGAAACATGGTTCTCTTGCGGGCATAATGCCTAGCAATTACCCTGACAGCCACATAATTTTTGGATAATGGGGAACAAGTGTTTTGAACAGAAGTTTGATTTGTTGTACAAATCTGAAACTTTCTTGGTGGTTATAAAAGTGTTTTCCAACAATAAATTTTAAAGCCTAGAAACTTACCAGTAATCTCATATTTATCTTAATGTGACCTTGTTTTATTCCAATGTTTACTTCCAAAAAAATTGAGGGTTGATCAAATTTTTGCATACCAAAAATTTTGGGAAACAGGAAGCTGACTACATTGGATGTTCGTGTTTGTACAAAAAAAATGTTGTGATAACGGAGATTAAAAGCTTTCATTGCCTTTGATAATGTCACCTTAGTTGCAACATCATCCAAGAATCCAAGGTCATCATTTTGATATAGTATTCATTGAAGTGAAGCAAATTTGTAAATGCAGCGAAGCAAATAATAAACTAACTAAAAATCATAACCAACAATCAGTAAGAGATAAAAATATAATAGTTATTGACTGGGAAGCAGATACTCAAAGTACAATATTGAGTTTTAGTAGTCACGTTTTTTTACTTCAGCAAAAAAAAATGGGCTTATGCNAGCAGATACTCAAAGTACAATATTGAGTTTTAGTAGTCACGTTTTTTTACTTCAGCAAAAAAAAATGGGCTTATGCGAAATCATTATTTGTTCTATTTTTTCTGGTCCACCTCTATTTTCCCCCTATTTATCATCAAACCCTTCCTGTATAAAAAAATTTAGGTCACAGATTCCACTATAACATATTTTTACTTGGCTCTGTTTAAATACTTGTACTACACAATTTTATGTTTATATTTCTAATATGTTTATTTTATTTTTTTCAGTTTTTGTGCTGTAATGTTTCATTGACCCAAAATTGTATGAAAAACTAATAATTGAAAATTTTTTTGCAATATTTTCAGTTTTTTTTACAGTATATTATGTCTACATAATGTGTAATAAAAATGACATTCTTATTAGGAGATTATTATTATCATTTTAGTTTAATAATTTTTTTAGAAATGTATAAATGTGAAAAAAGTGAAATGTATAGCTCTTAAAAAATGTATTCTTCTAAGTTACTGTCCCAGTTATTGGCAGTGTATTTTGCAGTAGTGACTACATTAAAATAAATGTTCTCTTTTGATATTTTACCTGCCTGTACACACTTTTTGGGTACGATAGCACTGTAGCGAGATTCAGAAGCTGTACGTCCTGTTTGTATGAAATATCAAGCTTGGGATGGCGGGTTGGTTTGTGATCTGCTTTTGTGAGATGTCTTGCTGGGTGGTGGTTGGCAGGGCGGCTTGTGAATGTGGGGTGCCTGGTATATACCTGCCCCCCCCCCCTTCCGCTCTTACACATCTCCTCCTCAATGTGGCCGCTCTAGCGTGAAGGCTATTATGTCTGCCCAGCATTACTCATCCTGGGAGTGCAGGTGTATCACTAGGGGGGTGAAGGAACAGGGGTGGGAAAAGTTCCCCACCACCACGTGTGTGATAATCATCAAACATACATGTTTTGGATCACTGTGTCAGGGCTACCGTACAGGGAATTGTGGAATATGGCAAACAGAGGTGAATTTTGAGCATGTGTGCTATTCAGCTGTTTTTATTGGAAACATTTGTTCTTTATATATTATAAGTAAATTTTTACAGTGGGGAAAAGTCTCTGTGATGAATTATGAAAAGGAGTACCAGGTTAGTTATGAAAAATACACAACCGTGTTAAGGTTTTTTTTTATGTCTTTTGGCTGTAACTTCTGACAGCACCTAAACTTACTTCATATCTGATACAGCAGAAATCAAGTCTTTGATACATTGTGTGTGCTGTGGGCAAATATTTCTTGCGTTAGTGAAGTTGAAATTAAATTTTTATAATCTCCCAATTTTATAGTTTTTCATCTATGTTAATAAATATGCACAGTTGCATTAAGAAGTATATTTTGGCACTTTAGTCACAAGGATTCTGTGCAGGCTAAAACTGTTTGGATAATATTTTATTTATAAAGTACGTTATCTTGAAATTTAAAAAAAAATTGAGCTACATGTCAAATTAGGTGGCTGAGAAGAGAATTGTATTCTGCATTGACATCATTAATGAGTTAAAATAATAAAGTCTTATAGTTGTCCATTGGTTCTAACATTTTTAATCATAAAAAGCTTTATTAGGTATCTTATTTAAAAGTAAATTATGAAGAACGGTAGACCTTAGTGATATTTGTCTGGGGAATTGGCCTAAGTTGCTATATATGTATCTTAATTCTTGTGTGATTTGTTAGCTTTTTGAGAGATTACAGGTAATACTACGTATGGAATCTATTGTTATAGATGCTTGTACAAATCAATTGAGTGAATGAAGCACTGCATACTAATATTAATTAGCTGTAGCTATTTTGAATATATAGGTAATCACTGGCATTTTTATTTTACAATAAAAGATAGTACTTTTTTTTTTTACAAAATGTTCACATTACTGTTTTAGCATAGTGTATGTGGTTTGAAATAAAGTAGTAAGTAATTTTCCAGTTATACATGCAAGGGTAACTACTGCATAAAATATTGTAAGCTGCTGCCTAATATTTTTATGAAACTTTTCAATTTATTTGCATTGTGTGATAATTGGCAGAATGGCTCTAAATTGTCCAGATGCATAATTTTTCCAATGCAAGTGAAACAAGGTGTGCATTAACAAATATTTTACAGAAATTTTTTCTTTCGTTAGCTTCAGCCACTGCCTGGTTATACTGATTTGCTCATTAGTTCTCTACATTTCGTTTTGTCCTGCCCTGCTCTGTTCTCACNAGCAGATACTCAAAGTACAATATTGAGTTTTAGTAGTCACGTTTTTTTACTTCAGCAAAAAAAAATGGGCTTATGTGAAATCATTATTTGTTCTATTTTTTCTGGTCCACCTCTATTTTACCCCTATTTATCATCAAACCCTTCCTGTCTAAAAAAATTTGGGTCACAGATTCCACCATATCATATTTTTACTTGGCTCTGTTTAAATACTTGTACTACACAATTTTATGTTTATATTTCTAATATGTTTATTTTATTTATTTCAGTTTTTGTGCTGTAATGTTTCATTGACCCAAAATTGTATGAAAAACTAATAATTGAAAATTATTTACAATGCTTTCAGTTTTTTTTTACAGTATATTATGTCTATATAATGTGTAATAAAAATTGCATTCTTATTAGGAGATTATTATTATCATTTTAGTTTAATAATTTTTTTAGAAATGTATAAATGTGAAAAAAGTGAAATGTATAGCTCTTAAAAAATGTATTCTTCTAAGTTACTGTCCCAGTTATTGGCAGTGTATTTTGCAGTAGTGACTACATTAAAATAAATGTTCTCTTTTGATATTTTACCTGCCTGTACACACTTTTTGGGTACGATAGCACTGTAGCGAGATTCAGAAGCTGTACGTCCTGTTTGTATGAAATATCAAGCTTGGGATGGCGGGTTGGTTTGTGATCTGCTTTTGTGAGATGTCTTGCTGGGTGGTGGTTGGCAGGGCGGCTTGTGAATGTGGGGTGCCTGGTATATACCTGCCCCCCCCCCCTTCCGCTCTTACACATCTCCTCCTCAATGTGGCCGCTCTAGCGTGAAGGCTATTATGTCTGCCCAGCATTACTCATCCTGGGAGTGCAGGTGTATCACTAGGGGGGTGAAGGAACAGGGGTGGGAAAAGTTCCCCACCACCACGTGTGTGATAATCATCAAACATACATGTTTTGGATCACTGTGTCAGGGCTACCGTACAGGGAATTGTGGAATATGGCAAACAGAGGTGAATTTTGAGCATGTGTGCTATTCAGCTGTTTTATTGGAAACATTTGTTCTTTATATATTTTAAGTAAATTTGTACAGTCGGGAAAAGCCTCTGTGATGAATTATGAAAAGGAGTACCAGGTTAGTTATGAAAAATACACAACCGTGTTAAGGTTTTATTTTTATGTCTTTTGGCTATAACTTCTGACAGCACCTAAACTTACTTCATATCTGATACAGCAGAAATCAAGTCTTTAATACATTGTGTGTGCTGTGGGCAAATATTTCTTGCGTTAGTGAAGTTGAAATTAAATTTTTATAATCTCCCAATTTTATAGTTTTTCATCTATGTTAATAAATATGCACAGTTGCATTAAGAAGTATATTTTGGCACTTTAGTCACAAGGATTCTGTGCAGGCTAAAACTGTTTGGATAATATTTTATTTATAAAGTACGTTATCTTGAAATTTAAAAAAAAATTGAGCTACATGTCAAATTAGGTGGCTGAGAAGAGAATTGTATTCTGCATTGACATCATTAATGAGTTAAAATAATAAAAGTCTTATAGTTGTCCATTGGTTCTAACATTTTTAATCATAAAAAGCTTTATTAGGTATCTTATTTAAAAGTAAATTATGAAGAACGGTAGACCTTAGTGATATTTGTCTGGGGAATTGGCCTAAGTTGCTATATATGCATCTTAATTCTTGTGTGATTTGTTAGCTTTTTGAGAGATTACAGGTAATACTACATATGGAATCTATTGTTATAGATGCTTGTACAAATCAATTGAGTGAATGAAGCACTGCATACTAATATTAATTAGCTGTAGCTATTTTGAATATATAGGTAATCACTGGCATTTTTATTTTACAATAAAAGATAGTACTTTTTTTTTTTTTTTACAAAATGTTCACATATGANGCATTTTTATTTTACAATAAAAGATAGTACTTTTTTTTTTTACAAAATGTTCACATTACTGTTTTAGCATAGTGTATGTGGTTTGAAATAAAGTAGTAAGTAATTTTCCAGTTATACATGCAAGGGTAACTACTGCATAAAATATTGTAAGCTGCTGCCTAATATTTTAATGAAACTTTTCAATTTATTTGCATTGTGTGATAATTGGCAGAATGGCTCTAAATTGTCCAGATGCATAATTTTTCCAATGCAAGCGAAACAAGGTGTGCATTAACAAATATTTTACAGAAATTTTTTCTTTCGTTAGCTCCAGCCACTGCCTGGTTATACTGATTTGCTCATTAGTTCTCTACATTTCGTTTTGTCCTGCCCTGCTCTGTTCTCACTTTGTGAAGTTGGGAAGGGGGGAGGTGTTGTCGGCAAGAAAGGTAGGACAGGGGACTTACTGGTGCCTTCCTCTTTGTCTGCTTAAACGTATTTTATTGGAGATCATGGCCTGGGG